>PVHY01002706.1:10417-121173 GCA_004024945.1 Uropsilus gracilis | reverse complement strand
AGCTTTTGTTTTACTGATCTGTCTTTTGGTGAGAGTGGAGTGTTAAAGTCTCCTACAACATATGTGTTTTCATCAATATTTGTTTTCAGTTCTGCTAGTAGCTGTCTTATGAATCTTGGTGCTCCCACATTTGGTGAATATATGTTGATAATTGTTAAGTCCTTTTGGTGAGTTGAACCACGTACCATTAGGTAGTGTCTGTCTTTATCCTTTGTCACTTTTTTTATTCTGAAATTTGTTGTATCTGCTATAAGAATGGCTACCCCTGCCTTTTTCTTGGGACCATTTGCTTGTAGAATTGTTTTCCATCCTTTCACTTTCAGTCTATGCTTATCTTTAGGGATTAGATGTGTTTCCTGGAGACAGCAGAATGTTGGGTTCTCTATTTTGATCCAGAGTCTGCAACTCTGCATCTTTTGATTGATGAGTTTAGACCATTTACATTTAGAGTGACTATTGATGTGTGGGGTTCTAGTATTGGTTTTCTAGAGGTCATTTTGAGGTTCTGCTTTGGTTTTCTTTTATGTATATTCTATTTATTCGTCTGAGAGTTTTGGTCCTAGGGCTTCTTCCAATATTTCTTGGAGTGGAGGTTTGGTGGTAGCAAATTTTTGGAGACTTTGTTTGTCTGAGAAGGTTCTAATTTTTCTTTCATACAGGAAGGACAGCTTTGCAGGGTAGAGTATTCTTGGCTGGCACTTTTTGTCTTGGAGTTTTTTGAATATGAAGCTCCATTCTCTTCTTGCTTGGAGTGTCTCTTCAGAGAAATCTGAGGTCAGTCTAATGGGTTTTCCTTTGTAGGTTATCTGTTTCCTCTCTCTAGACATCCTCATTATATTTTCTTTATCTTGAATTCTTGGGAATTTTACAATTAGGTGTCTTGCTGTGGTTTTTCTTTCATTGAAGTAGTTTGGTGTTCTTTTTGCTTCCTGTATGTCTATTTTCATTTCATTCTTCAATTTTGGGAAGTTCTCTTCTATTATTGCTTTAAAAAGCCTATCATTTCTTCTGTCTTTCTCTTCTCCTTCTGGGATTCTGATTACTCTTATATTTCCTTTCTTTAAAGTATCTGATAGATCTCTGATTTTTTCCACTATCTTCTTATTTTGTTTATCACTCTCTTTTTCTCTTAGTTCTCTCTACTTCTGTGTCCTCCAGTGTGCTGATTCATTCTTCAATTTCTTCTAGTCTGCTTTCATGGCTTTTCCCAGTATTTTTTATGTCTTCTATCGCTACTCTTATGTGCTGCATCTCCTTCATTTTCTTATTTAGGGTTTCAATCTCGTTCTTCTGTTCACCGATGATGATGTTCATTTTGCTAAGTTCCTTTTTATATTTTTCTACTTCTCCTCTTAGCTCATTTATTGTTTTTATCATTATGAGTCTAAATTCTTTATCTGACATAAAGGGCATTTTTTCGATTTCATCTGTGTTGGTTTCTAGAGTCTGTTTGTCCTTTGGAGATGGATTATGTTCCTTTGGGTTCATTTGAATACTTGTATTTTTTTTCCTTCCTGTGTTTTCTCTTCGGGTTTGCTCCACATATTGTGCAACGACTGCTTGAGTATTAGTTGGCATGTTGAAGAATATTAATCTGTAGTGATTTCTGCCTTTTGTGCTTGGATGTTTTCTTGCTTCGGTTGACTGTTTTTGGGTTTTGATTTCTTCCCTTTGTTTCTGAGCTATGTGTTCTGAATTTTTATATGTTCTAGTCTTTTTGCTTGGGTCACTGGGAAACTCAGAACTTAATATGTGAAAATATATATATTCAGTTTTATTGAGATATTATTGACATGCATCTCTGCATACCTTTACAGACATTGCATAAACTAGGCTTAATAATGCTGTAGAAAGGTTATTGTGAAACATTAGTGAATATCAATCTCATCTAGACAGAATGAAAAAAGAATTTTCTTCATGCTGAAAATTTTGGGAGAAACACTGCATTTAACAATTTCCTTTATGTTATCAAACAGTAGTGTTAACTATAGCCTACATGTTGTACATTACATCCCTAGTACTGACTTATCTCCTGGCTAGAAATTTGTACCTTTTGATCACCTTCTCCTCTTCACTGTCCCCTGCCCCCAGCCTCTGGTAACCACAAATCTTATCTCTTTTTCTATGAGTTTGGCTAAAAAACAACATTTAAACACATGGACCCTCTTGCCATGGTCATGTTTTTCACTTTTTCTACATTTTTGCTAACAGGACTGTTTATTTTTTCTATATGTCACATGTTCTTTCAGGTTACTTTAAATCCTGTGTAAATCAAAGTGGGTGTGGAGTAAAAAAACATCATCAAAAGTTCTAAAAAACTAAAAATCCTACTGGCAGTAGGTGATGTATAATAACATAGATTGAAAGGCATGAATCTATATCTTTGAATCATGTAGTATAAATCAATGTCATCTTAATAAAAATAAATAAACTAATATTTTAAAAATATTAGAGAGAGGGGAGAAAAAACTCTAAACTTTTCAGGTAGCACATTTGGATTTAAAATGAAAGAAATACTAGATTTTCTAGGGGAAACTTTAATTATCTAGAGTCAATCTAGATATTGATAGCTCACTTAAATATTTTTTTCCTTTTCCTGCTCTTCCTCTCCTTCAACCTCATTCTCCTCCTGCCCACCACTCTTTCTCCCTTTTTTCTAATTTCTATTAAAAATAATCCTATAATGATTTTATTGTTAAAACACAACTGTTCATACTCAAGTGACAAAATCTTCAGAATAAATTTTGAGAAATAAAATTATCGGTCTCCTATTTTGTAATAGTTTATCTATCTTATAAGTTTCACATATATTAGTATATTATATATCTAATAAGGTTCATATAATAATTCTTTATAATATGTAAATAAAATTAACTTATTTTTTACAATATGTAAAGAATGTATATTTACAAATAAACCTATTTATAATATGTAAATAAAATTAGTCTTTTTCTAATATAAATATTTTTTTCGATTTTTCACTTGTTTTATGATTTTGCTTATTTTTAGAACTTTTTATATTTTAGGAATCAAATGTGCTATTTTTTAAGATATGTAGGATTTCTTTGTCATGTCTTGAAAGTCCTTCCTACTAAATTATGTGAAGAAATACACTTAGATTTGCTTTTGTCTTGTATTTTCAAATCTTACATAAATTTACCTTTAATTTTTCTTTAAAATGATAACAAACTGTCTTCAAACAATTTGGATAAACTATATTTCCTTCATTATTATCTTTACCACCCACAATATCCCATTTGTATTATAATCTATTACCACTGCATTAGATTGATTAAACTATTCACCCATTTATTGCTGTGCCAATATAAATATTTTAAAATTTCAATTTGTTTAAATTTCTGGTAAAGTTTGTCATAACTTTGAAAAAGAAATGACTATTTTTGCATGGCACTTTAAAAATATAATTTTGTTATATTCTCCCAAAACCTGTCTTGCTTTAGGACTAAAATATATTGAATTTGTAAAATAGAGAAGATTTATACAGACTTTTTACATTAGTAAACTTTTTTACTTTGACACATATGCTCATTCAAAATTATTTTATGATTTCAGTAGAATTAAAAATTTCTATGTAGCAGGACTATATATTTCTTACTAATTTAATTCCTAGTTATTTTACCTAAATTTAATATTGCTACTTTAAATGTCATAGCTTTTCTATTATTGGTGGTAACTGGTATAACAGATACATGTGATATGTGTGTGTGCTTTATATCTTGATCAGTCATTATTAAAATTTCTCACTGTTTTAAATACTTTAATAATTATCTCAGATTTTCTAGTTATCCACTCATATCATCTACAAATTATTTCTATTTAACATTTCTACTTATTTCTTTCTCTCTTCACCATAAATACTTTAGAAAAGTATTAAAAATGTATTGGTAATAGATGTATTTATCTCATTTCTAACTTTAATGGAAAATTCTATTAGTGTTTCCATCAAGTCTGATGCTGTTTTGTACATAAAATTATGCTGAAGAAATATATAAATATTAAAATCAACTATTAATAGTTTTTGTTAATATTTTATTCCTTTTTGTAGTTTGTTTTTAACTAGAAAAGTCTATATTTTATTAAATTGCTTTGAAATGACATGTTAGTTTTTCTGTTATTTTACAATATAGATTTTGAAATGCTCTTAGCTCTGTTTTAAGGCCCTGACTAGTAGATTTCAGTCAACTCCTCTCGAGCAGATGAATTAGTCCACATCCACCATCTCTTGTTGGATTTTATACCATGAACCACCATCTACCCCCATATTTCCCCAAGGCTGGGTAGCAGCTTTAACCAAAACACAGACAGTTAAATAGTTAATGGCAAAGTAGCCAATCCTAGCCCTGCTTGCTTTTCCTCTCACTTTACCCCCATGGAAACAACTTATGAAGACAATGTCTACAGGCCTCACCTCCCTCTGCCACATTCCGACCCCTGTGCTCCCACCCTAGCCCTCTGAGCACGATGTGTTGTCCCCAGGGACAATACCTCAAAAAACCTGTAAAATTATTTCCCACTTCCCTATCTTGATCTCTCTCTGACCTCGCTCATAGTCATGCAAGGTAATATGGTCAAATAACCTGTTGACATGGTGACTAATAATGATGGATTCTATAATATGCAAGCCTTGACATTTCTTGACATAATATATTAATCTTCTAATATGCTGATTGATTTTATGTACCAGTGTTTTATTTTGGAATTTTGGATTTTTTACAGTAACTACATAGTCATAAGTTAGATTGACATCTGTGTGCAGATAGCCATGCTTTTTCAGATTTTATTAGCAATACTAAGCTGGTTTTATAAAATCATCTTGAAAGTTTTCCTTTGTTCCCATGTTCTGGAACAGTTAAACAGTATGGTATTCTCCTTAAAGGTGTGGAAGAACTGGTGTGTGAAACCATCAGCCTTCAAGGGCTTGGGATCAGGTTGTGTATAGCTCTGATAGCTATCTTTCTTCCATAGTAATTGTTTTGGTTAAGATCTTAAGATCTTTGATTTTGGGGAATAAATTTTAGTTTTATCATTTCTAACAGTATTGTGTCTAAAGGTAAAGCTAAGTGGTGAGGGCAAAGGTACTGAGTTTCCACCCAGCTCCCAGTCAGGATCAGCCCCAAACTGCCCACTAACTACATGTGAGACCATCTTGGGACTCGCAGGTCCACACTGTCTAATCCAGAGCATGCTGAGACTCTTAGCTAAGGCTCTCTGGTGTGACTCAAAAGCCACAGGAGGGTCTGGTCTTTGACAGTTTGATAGACTCACCTGAAAATCAGGTGGAAATATTTTACCCTATTTTCTCGTATTGGCACTGGGGTGGCATGAGCAGTAGTTCCTTCCTTCAGTCTCAGTGCCATGAGCAGATTGAGAAAGGATTCTGAACTGAGGTAATATTCTTTCTAGAATCTGAGGCTCTTCTCTCTGTGATTGTCATCACCTCTTGAAGAGGAAATCCTGGAGGAAGGGAACCTGGGAGGGTCTCTCTCTAAGAAATGCGTGGTATCAGGGAACACATTGAGGAGACATTTGGTGCCAGATTCACCTCACAAATGCTGCTTGGCTGCCTCAAAATGAAAAGGAAGACATGACAAAAGAGAACAGGGAGAAGGAACGGATTGCGTATCAAGTGCTTTGGAAAAGGTAAGGAATACTTCAAATCTCCATGTGCTTAGACGTTAATAGAGTCTGCACACTTGCAATTTGATTTTTATTAGCCAAGGTATTGTTTGAAATGAGGGTGTAAAGAAGTATCAAATAGTTCACTATTTATATATACAGTTAGACTGAGACTTTGGAACATCAATCTATAACTGACTTGTACCCCACCAGGAGCACTAGTTTATCCTACACCTGATCCTACACATGATGCTTCCAACATTGACTTCCTACTCCTTGGGTTTTCCAGAATTGTTTGGACTGAGGATAGGGAAGTAATGCGTGTGGCAAGGTCATGACACTTGCAATCTAGTCCAGGGTCATAATAGAGACAATCTGTTTAAAGGAATGGAGGAGTAGAATGTGGTTTTATTTCATTATCACTTTTTTCATTCATTCAGTAAATATTTATTGAGCCTGTACTAAGGATCTACCAGCTAAGGGTCTAGAGCTGAATAAAAACCAGCCTCTGCCTTCTTGCAGCTCACAGTCTATGATTGATTCAATAGTTCCAACAAAGCCCATTAGAAAGTCAAAGTAGAATATGGAAAAACCTAAGGCCCATAATTAACATAGGTAAAATTTTACCCTAGAAGTAAATGTGTTCCTATTTACAGAAGGGTTTATAAATAAAGGTCTCTACCCAAAGACTAAAGATAACGAGTGTCTCCTTGAGGTGAAAGGCAGTTTTCTATACTCTCTTTGAAAAAAGGGGAAAAATCACAATCTAGTATCAGCCCCCTTTCTCCCATTATAGACTGTGACACTACAGTGGCATATTAAATATGCTAATTGTCTGTGGTACCAAAGAACAAATGGCTCTCTGCCAGCAGGGGAGAATTTAGAGAAGACACGGACTG
Source organism: Uropsilus gracilis (assembly GCA_004024945.1). Taxonomy (NCBI): domain Eukaryota; kingdom Metazoa; phylum Chordata; class Mammalia; order Eulipotyphla; family Talpidae; genus Uropsilus; species Uropsilus gracilis. Next base: position 114,637 of record PVHY01002706.1, on the reverse strand, counting down.
TGTGAAGTGTCCTTCTCATGCTTAACCCCACTGCCCCAGGCATAGTAGGTCAGTTAGAGAGACACACATTACTTAGAATCATTTAAAAAAAACCCAAGCAAATAGAAATGTCAATGCCAGTGTCAGAAGGCTGACCTGGAAGTGCAACTCATGTCAGCCTGCAGGGTGTAGTCCGTTGAGGTGACCAGAACTGGGGGTAAAGCTCTTCACACAGAAGATACTTGTCTCCTATTGCAGGTCTTCTGTAGTTTAGGCTTCCGGAGGGCATTTACATCTCCTAAAGGCTTGATTTTTATTCTCTCCTGAGATCCCCAGGCAATCTGAGGTGAGAGAAAAGCCCTCCTGGTTTTTATCATTATCATTTTTGCTCCTGAGAAATTGCTCTTTATTTTTATTTATTTGTTTGTTTGTTTATTTATTTATTTTGAGATAGGTCTCGCTATTTTTACCTGTGGAGTCGCAGACTCACGTTGCCCAGGGTACCACAGACTCAAGCAATCCCCAGCCTCAGTTTCCCAGGTAGCTGGGGTGCGCGCCACCATGCCACAGGCGCATCACTACACCCAGCTATATTTTTTTTGGATTTTTTTTATATTTTTCACGTGCCCCAGGTGGGACTCAAACCTGGCCCCAGCCGTGGCTTCCTAGGCTGCCGTTTACAGGCATGTGCCGCCATGGCCCGGCCTGAGAAATTGCTTTTTAAAGAACAACAAAAAGTTCTTAGGTGCCCTCGTTGTACAAGTACCATGTGAAAAGGAAAGTCAAACCACAAGTGAGATCAAGTTGTGGCCCATGGCTCTGAAAATAGCTGATTTAGTGACACTGAACTTGTTCCTCTGTGGATTTTTTTGTGTTCACCAATTAAGTGAAGATCCATTTCATTAATTCAAGCAGAAAAAAATTCTTGAATATCTCTTATGTATCAAACCATAAAAAACACTAGAGAAATGAAGATGAAGATCTAGTTCTGATTTGCAGGCAGTCCAATGTTTGTTTTTCTGTAGAATGATACGTAGAGTAATTGAGATAATTACAATGATTTTCCTTTGGGGATGCAGGAGAGAATTTAAAACAGGTAATTCCCAAAGTCCATTTATTTAAGTGCAATTTTCAAAATATTTAACAATGGGTAAGAGATTTCACTGCCAAAGTAGATGATCCATCATTATGCATTCTCATGAACTGACTATGAGATGTACCTCTGTTTGTGTAGCCACAGTCAACACTGTCATTTGTCTCCATTCTCACCTTGTTAACAATACTCAGTTTTGGTCAGGAGGCAAGATGTCAGGTCTAGGAGATGAACTGTAGTAGTTCTGAGCCAAGCATCAGGATCCCATTCCTCTGCCAATGATGGATTCAGGGTGGTATCAGCTCAGTCAAACCAGCCTAGTGAGATGTGAGCTAAAATGTCCTGGGGAGTTTCTGGCAAAGATTTCTTTTGTTAGCCCTGATAAAATGAGTGGGTAAAATGATTCTCCCTCCCTCTTTCTCTCTCTCTCTTTCCTTACTTTCCTAGTCACCCTCCTAAGTTCTAACTTTAGGGTACAGTCGTGAAGACTTACTATTTGGAGTTGAGCCAACCATATGGCAGTATTTTTGGAATCCAAGAAAATCACACACATACCAGTTCCATGTTGTAATTGCTACAAATCTATAAATCAGCTTCCTATAGATTAATTAGTAAAAACATATCTCTCTATATATCATTTTGTCTAGCTAGCTAGCAAGCATTCTCATATGACTTGAGCCAAGCTTAGACAAAGTTACTAGTTTTGGCTGCTGACTGGATTTTAATTCATATAATGATATATTTTCTGAAGCTAGACTGCCTTTTCATGAATAAGAAAACCTTGTGCAAAGTGAAGATTGTAACTTTTTCTTTCAGCCATACTTAGCTTTAAGATTCCCTTGGGCTAGAATACTTGGATATTTTAAACCTTCTTTAAATAAATCCATACATGAGAGTCCCTTGCCTTCTTTGTCTTAGGAAGCAAATAACTGACAATTTCTCAATCCAGACCTTTTCTAGAAGTTTTGTTATATCCTGTGAAATGAAAATATGCAGTTCAAATATCTTTTGCTCACAGGTAGGATATCCAGACTCAGTCAGGATCAAAGTTTATATATCAGGGCATGGTTCTTTTTTTCCTTTATTCTCTACATGTTTTATCCTTCCTGGCCTTGTGGAGAATAGATTATTTAAAATTATAGCATTTTTCAAGTTGTATGGATAGATGGTAAATATTCCATAAAGAACTGTTTTTTTTTTTTAAGTTTGTACTACTTCAAAAAAGAGCTATGTGTAATGTGATAAGTTGGGAGGAAGGAAGCCAAACCACATCAGATCTAGACTTGTGTTCTTCAGAATAATGGTTTGACAGAAAACAAGTTAGCCATGCCAACTGTGCTTAAATTACTCAAAACATGAAGCTTTGGTTTCAAAATGGGTGAAGATCAGATTGGGTAGATTCATAATAGGTCCCAGGGAATAAGGAATTTAAACTATGTCTTAAATATAAAAGGGAAATATTATAGGAATAAAATGTCTTAGGAAATGGAAGGGATTAAGGAGAGTTTAGAAGTGGTACCTGGTGTAAAAGTCATGACACTTAAGTAGCTGCTTTCTCTATAACAATTTTTTTTTTTGCCAGATTAGAAACTGCTGAAGCAGCAAGTATTAAATTATTGCCCACCTGGCAGGAAAAGGACAAAAGGACTTCCAGTTTTTGATGAGGTTGGAAATATCTTTACATATGACATTGAGAAAAAGAGGGATGTCATGAGATGTGATAAATTCCATGAGAATTAAGCAAGAATGCTGGGAATCTCATAAACCCCAACTCTACTAACCAAATTTATGCATTTGAGAGACCTAAATATTTATTCATTGAGTTTATCTCAATAAGACTTGGAGGGAGGGTCATGATTATTCCCTGTATTTGAATGGGAAAATGGAATAACAATGATAATAAGTAACATAGCAAAGGTTTCAGGGACCTTGACTCTAAAGTTCAAAGTCTAACCACTTACTACTTTATACTACATAGTGTTTCTAATGCTCCATTTTCCATCCCATATGCTCCAAGTTCCCTTCTATCTTGGAATCCTAAATAGTAATATTGGAAGAAGAAATTTCAAGCAGCTTTACAAATGCTTAGAATGTATACTGAATCTCATTCAACTTTTCTTGACATTGCAAAGCCATCATGGTGAATTACAGATACTCTAGTATCACCCAGTGAACCTTCACATACAGTTGAACTGACAGGGCTTTTTCTAGTCAATCAAGACAACTGTGCTTACTCTTGTGTCTGTTTATCTAGCAGCCATTCTCTAAAATTAACCTGATCCATATGATTTTTCCTGTATTGACAAATCCAGTATGATCAAATGACATGTCAACACAAAGGCAAGTCTGGTGAAGCATATATAACGAGTCCTTGCATGGTCTTTAATGCTCATCACAATTCTAAAGTTATTTAAAAATAAAAAATTAAGAAAGAAAAAGCAAAGGCCATAGAGGTTGGTAACTGTTACTGTGATTCTTGAGTTACAGCTTAACTCTGCTACCAATTAATCTATGTTCTTGTTTTTGCTTGTAAAGCCTCATTTTCCTTATTTTAAACAGGGTCACAAGATAACAATGGTTTATATATAGATAGATGATAGAGAGATAGATACAGGGATATATGTATAATATATATGTATAATACATATTATATATAATATTATATAATACTATAATAATATTATACTATAATAATATACTATAATAATATAATATTATATAATACATATTATACTTATATCCCTGTATCTCTGTCTCTCTATCATCTATCTAGCTAGCTAGCTATCTGTCTGTTTGTCTGTCTATCTATCTACATAGAGAGAGAAGAATAAATGAAATATTTTGTTCACTTTTCTCATTTCCACCCATTAGGATATAAAATACATGATAGCAGAGGATTAATCTGTTTACTTCACTGCTGGATCCTCAACAGCTAGACACAAAAATACATAATTATTAAAATAATGAATGGATAACAAAATAAATTTTCTTTTTCCCAAGCTTGCTCTTTTTGTAGTCCATGCTGAATTCCTGACCATCTTAGTAACTCGGGAGGCATGCTTTGTTCCCCAGCTTCATTACTAAAAGTTCCCAGGAAGCCATCCGGCTCTGATCAATTATATTCCATAAATATTATTGCAGTACATACCTTCTTCCATCTCCATTGTTCCGGTCTTATTTCAGTCTAGCAGAATAGTCAGCCTCCTGGCTGGAGACTAGGAAACAATGATGGGGAGACAGAATGTGAGGATGGCAGAAACCTGACCTGGTCAGTCCCTTCCTGACTGACTAGGCATGACTGAAAGCATTCAGGTCATTTGCTGACTGGGCACCACCCTGCCTTCCTGGTACCACACCCCCTTCTTAATGGAAAGTGAGTGTAGAAACCTGGACTTTAATACTCTAAAGTCATCCAAGACAGGCGCTGCCGCAGCCATGAAAATAAGCTAGTGGTACATTTTTTTCTTGTTAATTAAGATGTACAATCCTGGGGGCTTTCACTCTGAAACTCACTGAAGTACAGGCCATGGAAAAGCCTGGGTTTATGATTCAAATGCAGCCCACAGAGTTTGGACTTCTATCCTTCTTCAAGGGTATTCTTCCTAGCTTGGGGGAAAATGGAGGATGGGGCAGCATTTTCTATTTTTCCAAAGACATTTTAAGTAATGGTTGGGCTGAGGGCAGTTATTTCACTTAAATGAGAGTCACATGATATCTCTTAATGGAATGGTGAAAACTGGGTATGTAGAATCCCCCCTCACCTATGATGGTTGATCAGATAATAATGGGTTTGAGGGAAATGTCCCCAGAGTGCAACCAATAAGGTTTTAGGAATACAATGAATTGTTCTCCACAAAGCAATGGACAAAATATATAGGACAAAAGTCAGTTCACCAAAAGGGAATTACAATAGTTCTTCAATGAAAGCAGACAGCATCATATAGTGAAACAGGAACAAGAGTAAGAATAACCGTGTCAAGACAATGGTCAAACTCAGAGGACTCTATAAAGAAGATGCTGAATGCAATGTTTAGCAATGTCTGGACACTATTTGTAGATTAGACCACTGGTTTTAAAGACCTGAATGAGGAGGAAAGACATAGTATGGGCACAAAACACAATTTTCTGCCTTTTCCATAGTATCACCCTCCCCCACCCTTCCTCTTGGCATATGGAACATCTTTTACCATCAGAGCAAAAAAAAAAAAGTTAGGCAAAATTTTTGTTTAGGCAAATCAAGTCAAGAATCTATATATGAACAACTTCTGAGTCATACTATGTAGTAACTTCCCTCTTGCTGATGCCAAGAGCTGGTCATACACAGCCACTATTCCTTAGAGCTACTGAGAACTGACTAAACCATAGCATTTCTGATTCAATAAACCAAGAGAGCAATAACTCATCTTGATTCCAGTGGATCTCATTTACTGATTTTGTGTCTAACAGGGAAATAATTTGGACTGAATGAATGATGATTTGACTTCAGATATCACCAAGAACAGTGGAGGGAACATATTCTCCCAAATCTATTAGTTACTGAAAGAAAAGAGTCCCATTTAACAAGTGAAGACTAATTCCTCATATGTCTGCTACTCAGACAGAACTGCAATAAAGAAAAATGGCTACCAGTAGAAAGTGGGCCTCTGGTATTTAACATTATAGTGAATGGTCATATGGAATGTGACCAGGCAGTCATTATCTTCAACAGCCACAGCCTTCCATCCAGCAGCCTGAAATGGAAAGTCAATAACTCACACTCTCTTGTAAAGGACCTACTCAATGCCACCATTTACTTAATACCACATCTGAAGATGACTAAATGCCCCATGCTGTGAGTTGTTACATATCTGGTTGGAACTAACGCATCATTGCCTGGTGTTAGATGATCTGAAAGAAGGTAGTTAAAAATCTGTGGTAGCAGGGGTCATCTTTCTTTTCAATTTGTGAACCCTATTTAGTGATAGATTTTCTAGAAAAATGCAAAAATATTAGCCTTGGACATTACCTGAAATAAAATATGAGCCGTCATCAGACAATAGCACCCACCCCCCAAACATTTGCAGTGATTGCTACTGGATGTCAGATGATTTAGTTTTCATTTCTTATATTTTTTCTGAATTTTCCAAATTTCTCACCTAAGGTAATACTATTTTATAATGTCAAAATATCTCTAAAACAAGGAGTTAGGAAAGTAAAGAAGGAATTAAGGAATTTCTTTCAATGAAGAGAGGTCACAAGTGTAGTGTAGCCACAGTGCAACCATCCTGTTCATGATGCTGATTGTAGTGCAGGCATCCCAAATCAATGTAGGTTCTTTACTGATTCTAGCAGTTACACAGACATACCAGTCAGGGCAGAGCAAAGAGGGTAGGCAAACACCCCTGCCCCCCAGGAATCTTTATACTTTTGGGGGCTCTCTCTCTCTCCCCCCCTCTAGTGTTTTCTTCACATTCTCTCTTTTCTGTGCCCACCTCTCTACTCCCCTATGCTCACCCTGGGGTGATGCTGCCCTTGTATCCTTTCCTCCTAGACCCAGGTGTGCCCACTCACACATGCACATACCTATTGGGCCCAACTTGTACAATCATGGGGAGGGCACAATTCTATAGGTGCTGATCATACATGCTAATGGAGAAAAAAAGTCTGACCAACTCATTTACCATATAGCAATACATTGCCACATTTTTTGGAAGAAAGTCTAACTATTCAAAGGTTACAGACCAGGTTCAAAGCCAACTTCTCACTCATATCTATGGTCTTATTTGTTCTTATATTTTCTTGCATTCCTGCATGAACCAGTAACTCTGGAGACTGCTCTTCACACCCAGTGATCACTGCAGAAGGGTACACATCCTCATGAATTCCTGCCACAGGGGAGAAAAGAAGCCCTGTGATGGGTGTACAGCACCCATGCTCTTTGCAAGTAACAGTGCAGCTATGCTCCTATTGTCCACTCCGTCCTTGATGACTGACTCTCAGTTGCTTGGAGAAGTGGAGAAAGGTAACATCTATACCTGTGAATTCAGTGTCTACTTAAGTGAACTGGTATTTATTTGTTGAATTTTAGCCCCTGGCCCATCAAACTCCTCCTCTGCCAATGCTTTCTGCAAGTACAAACCTTTCACAGGGTCTGGAATGTGAGGGAAGAGACTTTCTCTTTTGAAACACTATTAACAAAAGCCAAAGTCCTTGAACATGCAAGACTTCTCACTATCTAATCTCAATATATAATGTTAGCCATGCCCTCACCCAGTTCATCTGACAGCTCCATTTTATCAAGCCAGCAACAGCTGCTGGCCTTTACCATGTGTTTTTACTATCTTTTTTTTTTCTCCCCCCCCCCCAACCTTGCAAGAATGCTCTTTGCCTAGTTCTTTGCTTGGAAAATCTAATCCATCTTGTGACATAATAGAAAATATATACTGGTCTTAGTCCCAACTCCTAACATAGGGTGTCTGAAGCCCTTAGTTTCTTGGTGATGAAAGTGTCATTTGTTCTACTGAGGTGGGATCCTGAATGATTCCTGAATGGGAGCTAACTAGAGACTGAGACCTTTCAATCCACCGACAATTTTCTTAAGACACTAAAAGAGCTCAAAGGGGACTTAGTGCTCAATCGTGTCTACATATGCAGCCTCCATAAAATCCCAGAAGTACAGGGTTTGAAGATACCTTCTAAGTTGGCAAACACAGTGAGGCATGAGAAGAGTGGTGTTTCTAGAGAAGGCACAGGGACTCTGCACCCTTTCCCACACCACTTGTCCAATACATCTCTTTCATTTGACTATTTAACTGTATCCTTCATCACAACCTTTAACAAACTGGTAGATGTTAAGTTAGTGTTGCCCTAAGTTTTGTGAGTTGCTCTAGCATATTAATGGAACTCAAGAAAGAGTCATTGGAACGTCACAACTATAAGCAGTTGGCAGAAGCACAGGTAACAACCTGGTTGTATTATTTTACAGTGTCTTTTATTGTGACATGATCATTATGTCCTTGTGGTTTATTTTTCTGTTCAATTTCTACTTTAGTTCAAGGGGTTAATGATTATAAATCTAAGCAACTAGACCAATACAGGAAGTAAAGGTCATTCTATCCCAAAGCATGTATGTACTGAACCTTTATTCAAAGCTAGCTCTGTATTGTTTACTGGGGAGACTGTATTTTTCCAGTCAAGAAAGACAAGAAACTTAAGTTCTAAGTGGAGAGTTAAAGATGAAAAGATTTATGCATGGGTTTATTTACTTAGATGAATAAAGTGAGTTTGAATTACTTTGTGTTGCAGTAGCGTCTGTCCGTGAGCCCAGAAGTAGAATACTAGAGAAATGCAGTGAAGAAAACTGTGCTACAGTAGCTCCTTAAAGGTCCAACCTGGCATGTGTCCATGCGTGCAAAACCATCTGTGTCCACATTTCAGTAGAAATGTTTTGTTTTGTTTTTTTTACTTTCTAAGATTCTGCCTTTAATAGATCTAAAGTATCTGATGATCAGCAGATTGATTCCCTAAAGCAGGGCTTCTTAACCTCAGGATTATTGACATTTTTTAATAGCTAATACCCTACAGTAAAAGGTTGCCTTATGCGTTTAGAGTGTTGAACATCTCTGGTTTCAACCCATTAAATTTCATAAAACATTCCTATTTTCATCATAGCAACAAAAATGGCCTCCGAACATTGTCACTTATATTCTGGAAGACAAAACTTCTGTTGTCCAGTCACAGTAATTGTGCTTTGTGGACTTGTTTGGAAGAGTCTTGTTATTCTCCTGAGTCTCAGAGAGAGAGAGAGTGAAAGAGAGAGAGAGACAGAGAGAGAATACTGGGAAGACAGAAAGATAACTCCTCAAGATTCTGTGTTTTTGCTTTGTGCTGTAAATAGCTGGTATTAGGAAATTGAGGAAAACACACACTATTCACTGTCTCTTTCCTAGTGCTTATTACTCATCCAAGATGAACAGATAATACTCCAGTGATATGAAAATGGTGCCCAAGGCCATTGAATATGACTTTGAATTAAGCTTTGAAAATATTCCTAGCAACACGTTTAATTAACTCGGATACTTGGTTTATATTAAATCCACATCAACTAATATTAAAAACATATATATTGAGGCACTACAGCTTCAGGAGGGCTCAGTATCTGATTGTGGTGTTATTCATTTTCAGTGCACAGGTTCATTGAATCTTTCCAAATTGAGCATTGGGGATTAGAACGTTACCACCAATTTGGAAAGCAGAGTGGGGAAAATTAAATTCTTGTGTAACGATGTTTATATTTCTAGGCAGTGTTTATAATTAGATAAAAAGAGGTTGGGGGTTCTTCCTTCATTAGTTGCAGTATTCTTTATTCTACCTCAAAATATTTGCATCTCACTTAAGCAAAAGCAGGATGGTTATATTGACAGAATGACCAAGGTGGTATGACCCTATTTATATGAAGAAATCTAGTCCTCCCGGCAAGATTCACCACAGCTACCCTTTGTTTTGATTTGATCTTGAAGGAAACAAAATATTCCAGTATATGGAGCAATTTCTCACTGCCTAACTGATACAAAGTAGGCATTTGAGAGTGGGATTTGAGAGATTTCCAGGACAGGAAGGATGGTGGTAGATGCAGAGAAGTGGCAAAGAAACATCACTTACCATTTTGTCCAATAGCAATAATAGATCTCAGCATTTATAATCTGATCCATAGGTTCAAATTTTATGGTAAAAACATCATAACCGTGGAATTCCTTTATATTTTGCTTAACTGTATAATGTCTGCTGTCTTACTCATCATATTCTTAATAGTTTCTTGTGTGTTGATTTTGTTACTCCCAAAATAGGTGATTCTGAAGGACTGAATTAGAGAAGGGATCATAGAGCCTATGAAAAGAGATATCTCTGACTCTAAATACCTCCCTTCACACTGTGCCTCTTAGGAATCTATGCACTCTGTGTCTTGAAAGTTTACATAGACTTGCTGATTTGACCAACACGGGGTCTCAGTATGAGAACCAGGCTCTCTATCTGAGCACATGCTGGCCCCTAAAGTTCCATTTCATGGCTTGTGTCTACACACCTAAGCCTGCGAATGACAAAAGTCTGTGATTTAACAAAGACCTAACACCATTTTTCACCATCACTCCAAAGCCTATCTCATTCTCTGGGTGTCTGCCTTAGCACATGACCCTAGACCTAGACCATTCTTGGACTGACAAGCTACCATTATTTTTTTTAAAAAAAATAACAGTGATTGTTGGTTATTTCTCCTGATTACAAAAGACAACGGGTTTTTCTGTCAATAAATTCCTATGAATCACAAGATCAACTTGGATTTTTTTTCCAAGTAATGCTGCCACTCCACTACTCATGAATCAGTGTTTCTACTCAGCCAATGTTGAAAGCAATCAATACAGCCATTTACAGTTTTGGTGGCTGCACCCAAATATGAACCATCTTTGTATTTGCCTGCCCATCACAAGGGAGGTCCTAGAGTGGCTCATATCTCTTTCAAAAATGAGTTACACAAACTTTGAATTCATGTAATCAACTTGAGTGTGATAACAGAAAAGCAGAGAAGGTATTACAGTTAGGAAAATATGGGGGAATAATAAAGACACTAAGGAGAAAAGATGGTCATTAACAAGATCGCATCTCAACAAATAAGATCTATGTCCCTAATGTGGGAAACCAAGAGATTCTTATCCACTCTAAGATCTGGTTTGGCTAAGGAGTACCATTCTTTCTTATTTCTTTAACTTGATTTTTTTTAATCTTTAGATAAAAACCAACAGAGTCATTTTATCAAGTAGACTAATGTTTGTGCCCAACAGCTCTGGCTTCATAACGCAAACATCAGCAAATACAGATGTCCTCAGTTTGGCCCTACAACTTGTGCCTTCCATGCTTTTACAGCTTAGCAGTTGACCTGTGGGCACACCTGTAGAAAGCACAGACAGTGAGATTACTGAAGGTGGGTAGGATGGTAGATGGGACAGCCCAAAGGCATAGCTCTTGGATCACTGGGTGAGCGTCTCTCTTTGCCCATCTTTCTTCTTAATAATTCAAAAAATATTATACCAATGTCTGGCCTCCAGAAGCCCAAAATTCTGATGAAATAGGAGAATGTGGGGAGTCTGTTCCACTTGAATCCTAATAGGATTTCACGCTGGACGTGTAGTCATTTTTACATTGACTGCAAGCAATAATCCTGTTTCCTGGGTTGCTATAGAAGCAGAGCTCCTCTCAGTACCCTCTCACTGGAAGAAAACTTCAAAATTTCACAAATAACATCAATGTATATGTGACAGGCACAAATATCCCTTTCCTGTCCTCCTTCTTAATTATTTTTTGTCTCCCAGGCATGTACGTCAAGATACATACTGACAAGTGCACATGCAAACAAATGCAGAGATATCTGTTACCCTCTCAAAGGATGTATGTAATTATATCCATACCCAATCCACATGCATGCTTAAAACCAAGAAAAGTCAATTAAAAGCTAATGCCTTTTTATAAAGCAAAAGAACTTGAGCTTGAATTTGGTTGAGGCAGCAGAGCCCAGGAATCTGTTGAAGATTTGATGCCTCTAGGCATTTGTTCATGCTGTTCTGTCTGAATGCCCTGAATTTTCCTGGTGCTTGCACAGTTTACCAGGCTTTTCTCACATATTAACTCAGTCAAGTCTTGTGGTCACTTAAGTCATACATCAATATATTCATTTACCAGACAAGAAAACTAAGACTCAGAGAATGTTGGTACTTAGCATGGAATCACACAAATACTTAAAACTAGGAACAGAACTTGAAATCATGTGTTTTGGTCTTCATAATGATCCACTTGCCCATACCCATCCACCAAATGTCTCAGCCATCAAATATAGAACAGTTGGAAGTGTTCTCTATAGTATTTTATATGCTATCCTAGAAGGTGAGCTGGGGTTACATCTTGTGGTGTCACATTTAGACCCTATGATCAATTCATTCATTCCTTCAGGATACTTGAACCTTCTTTCACTCATAGCTTAATTAAATAACTCTAAAGTATTTAATCCTAATTATTTTCTGTAAATTTTCAACAAAAACTCATAATGAGGTAAGGGTTCAGATGTTTTCTTTTCTTTTTTTTTTTTTTTTTCATTAGAAGTTGTCCTGTGCCTGGGGATGTGAAATAGTACTAGGGGCCTCAAGTTTGCATATTTGCCTACCTTCACACTTTCAAGTCTATTTTACTAAGAAGCGATGAGAATCCCTGGAGAAGAGCTAAGTTAAGGCTGCAGTGTTCCACCTCTACATTGAAAAGTAGCTTCCCCATTAAATGGCAAGTCCTTCATCTCAAAGCTTGAATAGCACTGAATAGTACAGCACTTAAAAAAAAAAAAGACTCCAGCTGGTTGTATTTAAGGGACTGCAAAATGTCTGGTCCCAGAATATCTACTGGCTTGAGGCTGGGATGTATTTTTGTTTGATATTGAATAGAAAATTTCACTAGTTCTCTTTTCCTGCCCCGTGGGATTTAGTCCTATGGATATAAGCTTAGAAGCATGAAAGCCTCCGTGTTCACAGTGCCCACCAAAAAAAAAAAAACTTCGCCAAACTCTCACTTTCTCATTATCACAGCCAAGCTGAGATGTCCTCCTACCAAACCTTCTGTAGAATGATAAACACACAAAACCAAAGGTAGGATTGTGATATTAACTTGCTATCACAAACATTTTAGTGAAAAATGGTCACAGGAATGTGAAGGAGCAGCTCCTTCTGAAAGAGACAAGCAGGCCTGATGGTATATTCGCTTCCTATACAGGAATATTCACTTCCTGCTACCAGCAGGACCCTGTTCTCCATTTACCCCATCTTTTTTTCTTCTATTCCTCTAGTGTTCCACCTTCTCAGTATTCAGACTTTTAACCACTGTTCATTTTAAAATCTTTTCTCAGATTTAGTGATGCCCTCTGTTCTCTCCAAAACACAGCTACTTTTCACTCCCTCCCAATAGTTTTGATTTTTCTATTACACTATCACCATTAACCTTGGTTTTGGCAATCTATGAGCCATAGTCATACATCTCACATGATGCATGGGCTGCAGTGATTTGGTTTTGATACCTGAAGAGACAGGAAGTAACCAGTCCAGGAGGAAGAGCTAATACTATTAAGGAAAGAAGCATCCAGGTCATGATTCACCTATGCTCTAGGCTGATGCAAACTCAAGTCCATCCCAAATTGGGATCCATAGTTAAGGCATCTAATCTACTTGGGGACAAGATTGAGGGGTAGTTGTTCCTAACATGAAGAAGGTGTCAGAATTATAATCAAGGTGTGGCAGAATAAGCCAGAAACAAGATACCACCTGGGAATAGAAGGCACTAGGAACTTGCTGTGAACTTTATATCAAAAATAATTTCCCTAGGAACATCAGACCTGGCATAGAAGGATAGCATTTTTATTCTAGGAAAAAAGTAAGTCAGGGGACCTGGGCACTCAAAGTGGAGACTTGGGTAGCAGCCATGAGACCACAGACAAATAGGTCTGGGATCTCCACAGTGCAGGCTCTGAGCAGGACTGAGTCTGCATCAGGCAGGACTTGATATCTTCAGTCGAAAAGAGCTGGCAGGACACAGGTGAGCAGTAGCTGAGTGAAGTGCTACCTGCTTGAACTGTAATGCTTCCAAACAAACTTCCCAGGATGATAAATCTTCACTAGCATTTCTCAGACATTTCTCCTGAAATGTTTGTTTGATTTGACATCTACCTTCCTTATACCTAAGTCATCACTAAGTCCTAATATTTATGCCTCCATTTCATTGTTAGTATATTTTTTATTTTTCCCAAACTTTTTACAAAGTTAGTTTAGTTCTTATTGTTTCAACTAATCTATCATCCACTTAATAGCTTCTCTTTCTCCAGTTCCTCTCCTACTAACCTAGTCTGTGTAATACAGATTAATTTTCTTCAAGTGTAACAATTTGTGTTTTTTAATCATGCTACTCCCTTTTGTAACAGTCCTCAAGGATTTGCCTTAGTACAGAACAGAGTCCACATCCTTTTATTTAGCATTCAACCTCATTTTTTCTAGCCTGATCTTTCATTTAGTGAAACAAAACTGTCTCCATTAGTATTAGTCAACTTGCTGTAATAATGCCAATTAATTTTCATCTTCCAGTTTCTGCCCATCCTCTGCCCACTGGTTAGACAATGTTTTTCACCTGGACACTCCCTCACTGATGCTCCCACCCGTCTGACTCCACTAATGGAAACCTGCTCACCACTTCCTACAACTTCCATTCGCAGCCCAGCCCACAAGGAGCTTTCCTAGCATTCACTACCTTGTCTTCTATTTTGGTACATTTTTATATTTACTTCTCAAATTAGTTCATTTTTCATGCATCTACTATTACATGCTGGTAGATAAATTTCCCTGGGAACCTTACCTTTTGGTTATTGGTTTTTTCAAAGTTCCTGCCTCCACAGAAGGTGAGTATAAGTATTTTCTTAATAAACAAGTGCTGGATTTGAAGAAGAGTGGCAATTGTCAACTTTTAGGCTGCAATGACACTGGAGTGATACAGTGATCAGTTCTGACTTTCTTATCCATATAACATATTTTGAGCTAATATTCCTTCTGGTGGGATGGTCTTGTGTGGATCTATTTATACAATTTCACGAGGCTTCCCTGGTGACCGTAAAAGTGTATTCACCTAACCGCTCTTGGGTGTATTGTCCCCTCCCCTCAAGGTCATAGATTGGCTGGAAACAAGTGTTTTTCTTCTATAGAAGTAACTGAATATAATGGGCTTCAGATCTACAGCTTTAACCTCTTAAACAGAATGTACTACCTAGCAGAGATGCATGACTCTTATCTACTTGAGTCTGGTTTAGTTACTTCCAAAATAAATGAGTCCATATTATGTAAATGAGTATGTGTGTGGTCAGTCTTGTCCACAGAGACATCAATTAAGAGAGATACAGGTTTCTCCTGTTGTCCCACTCCCATATTATTATATCCACTTAACAGTGTAATCCTAAGACTTCTTAGATCCTTGAGGTATTCCTTTTGAGAGCTTGGGCCTCAGGGCAGGTCACAATATTTCAGAGAGGTAGTTTTCAGAAAGGGCAATTAATAACACATCTTTTTATACTCTGTTTTAGGTTTGAAAATCTTAAGCTTCCTGATAGTTTAGCCTGATTTAAGCGGACATAACACCTGGTAATCGACATGCTGCACCAAAGTCACCTTTGATCTCAAGTCACACCTGCCACCCTGCCAGGCAGGTACCATGATTGGGTGTAAATGGTGGGCTGTAGAAGCAGATGAAGTAAGCAAAGCAATTTAACCTTCCAACGTTTCCAATCAGATTACTTACTCCACCTCCACTGCAACAGAGCAAATGAAAGAGAGGAGAAATCAGGAATATTGTATGCCATACGCTTCCCCACATGAAGGAAACTGCAGATTTGGACATGAGATGCCAGACACCACAAGGGACATCCTTCTGCAGGTCCTGCTCTGAAACTGCCCAGCCAGCTTGTCCTCACTGAGTTTTGGAACACTTCTAAGCAGCTTTCTCCTCATCTCTCCAGCTATTTATTACCAGTTTCACCAAGATCAAAGCAATATTCAATTTAGCCTGGAGTTTTCAAGAAAAAAATGCTATCTAGATTCCAAATGGGAACTAAAATATTTCATTCCAAATACTGTGAAGCAACTTATTCAAACACATGACTATAGAACAATAAAATCTCTTGAATTCTGAACCCTACAGCAGAAATACACACATGTATGCGAAACAGCTTTCACTGTAGAGAGCTACATTTGAAGGAGTGCTAGAGTGTAAAAGAGGGGTACCCCAGGATGCCCAAATTTTCATCCTCTAATGGGGTCAGGTCATTCATAAGCACAGAGACAGAGCATACAGTTTTAACAGGATTCGCATGCAGAGAGAAGGAGAAGAATGAACAATAATTTCCCAGCACAAAGTTTCCATCTCCTCATGGTTAAATGCCCAGCCAAACAGGGTTATCTGTAGCAGGGTCACTGACATCTGAATATTTGCTGCAAATCTAAAGAATCTTCTGGCAAGGACTGTAGGAAAAGAAATGAAGGGCAAAGCAAAACCAAAGTACAAATCAAGGTAATGATTGCTATTATCAGTCACCCCACACATATCTTCCAATTCTCTCTACATTTTTCTTTCATGTTTCTCCTCCAAGTCCCAGGAGCAATTCCAAGGTAAGAAGCAAGCAGCCCCTCTTCACATGTCTCTCCAGATCCCACCTACCTTGTTATATGCCCCTAGTTCCCAGGCGCTAGTGCAAGGAAGGTGCATGTAAATGGCAACTGTCTCATTTTAAGGAGATGTCTGTCGTAGAAGCATCTTGCTCCCTCAACTCAGGTTGTGACCTGCTACTAGGCAGGAATTTTAAGTTTATCTAAAAGCTAAAGCTTCCTAAATTCAGATGAAAAGATAGGAAATCCAGCATAGACAACGTAAAATTTCTTATATCTATGTCTCTTTACTTGTTTTTTAATTGTCTGTGTCTATATTTAGCACAAGCGTGGGTCTCCTTATTGTTGGAAATTCAGCCCCTTTCAAGTGCCAAACATTGTGTTGGGGGGATTTAGCTAATGTTAACTTATTTCATCTTCACAAAGTTTGGGAAAATGAGGTCAGATCCCAACAGCACAGACCTCAAAGTAACACAACTGTTAGGTCCTGGAGCTCTGATTGGAATCAAGGTATTGCTGGTTCAAAAACCTGCTTGCTTGCTTTTTCTCCACCCTATTAGGCACCAAATCTTAAAGGATGAGAAAAAGGGGTCTGTCCCTTAAGCTCCACTTTGCTGACGATCTAATGAGTGACCCAATGCAGGTCACTTTCAGTGAAAATCCAGTTTCCTTATCTGTAAAGCACCTGCCTCATGGAGCTGTGTGAGGAATAAAGGAGGTTATTTATATGAAAATGTTATGTAAATTGTGAGGCAACACAGGGATAGAGAAGGAATTCTGGTTATTCTTTCCATTTCCAGAAGCACACCTCAAGGAATGAGTTTAGATGTCAAACTCTCAGGCCCCAACCTTGTTCTCTGCATGACCTGAATACATAAGCCTGCCATTTCACACCTGCTTGTCCAGTCCTCTAGCTGTGCACCCTGTCTGCCTTGTCTCTGTCATCCCTGTGTGTCTGCAAATCAGGTGGGGAAAGACTTGACTTAGCATTTGACAAATGCTTGTCATGTGGAGGTAGTGAGTGAAGGCAAAGACTCAGCATAAACAAATTATTTAACTTTTCTGCGAAAGGCAGATGATATGGGCAAAGGGAGGTCAGAATGGGGAATAACTCAGGAAGATGTGACAGTCAGGGTAATGAATGCAATGTCCTCTTGTAAATAAATCAAACATAAAATCACTCCTGACTTGGGTGTTGGTCAAGTTACTTCTACGCTCGCATTTCTCTTGGCTCATGGATTCATTTCCTTGGATTAATTTCTTTTCCAGTTGGATATTATATAATATTTCTGATTCTATAAGCCCAGGAGAGAAATAATTCGTTTCAAAATAAAAAGAATTTCAAGTGATAATAAATACAAAATGTCAGGAAATGCTGTAACAAAGTACCTACTAAATGCAATGAAAATGGAGAATGCTATTCTCCTGATAGGAGAAGAGGCCAAACTGCTGAATATGAAGTAAGAGGAAGGTGCTTCTTAGCAGGTTGGGCTCACTCACACCGATGAGTCTAATATTGAAACCATGAAATAAGAGAGCCCCTAAATATCTGAGCTGAGTCTCCTACCCCTGCAGTGGGTTAAGAACTATCTCAATTAAGCCTTTTTAATTAAAAACAAATGATTTTCTTAGTAAACCTGAATTTGATAATCAACCTCTGCACCATCACAAAGAAAATCAGAAGTCTCACCATGATTTTAAAATGGAAATGAATCTATATTAAAATAGCTGCTTTTTAATATGGAAAGAAAAACTATTTTTGTGTAAATGAGGGATAAGCTAGAAAAAAATAGCTTTAAGATTGAAAATTCTCAAATATGGTTTGTAAACAAGGCAGGTGCCGAGGGCAGCTTCTGGGATTTCTTCCAGGATTTTTAGATTCTTAATTTGTTTAGCATCATTCAATTTTGCCCACTGATGAGCTTCACCCAGTGCTCTCACCCTGGAGTCAGGCAGCGCCGTAATGAGCAGGAAGGCTACTTGGGGGAAGCAAAGAGACTCAGGTTCTGTTAGTGGCTCTTGCCAAGGTTCATTGGCAAGCTATCTGGGTCTCACTCTGTCATAAGCAAATGAGAAACTTGGCTTGTAGTCACTCTTGGGCAACTGCACCTCAAGAATGGATGAGGGAACAGGTTACTGCAGTGGGAGGATCATTGTATAGTATTACCAGCGAGATAGTAAAAAGCAAACAGATTATTGTTCTTTTCAGTTGTTTGGCCGTTTTCTCTAGATAATGTACTCCCTTATTGCCCACTTCTGTTCTGGCAAGCTTAAACCAACCCCTCTGTCCCCTGTTATTCACTCCTACAGCTGAGTCTCTTTTAGTTCCTTAAATCTCCACTAATATTTAAAGGTTTATCTGTTTCTTTGCTGCCATTTTCTGACTGGCCTAAAAGAACAAACTAGGACTGTTGTGGGTAACCAGCAAAGACACAATGTTGCAAATTGGCAAGAAAAAGAGGCATGCTTCAGCCTGCCAAATGGTGAATGTTACTGAGAGATGTAAAATACTCCAAGACTTTGATGATATGGAGAAATGGTTGGACACAAACACTGCCAGTCACACAGAGGAAGTGACAGCTGACATTAGGTTTTCTC
Source organism: Uropsilus gracilis (assembly GCA_004024945.1). Lineage (NCBI taxonomy): Eukaryota > Metazoa > Chordata > Mammalia > Eulipotyphla > Talpidae > Uropsilus > Uropsilus gracilis. Next base: position 95,761 of record PVHY01002706.1, on the reverse strand, counting down.
AGCCTTCAGACCTACAGGTTCTTGTTGGTCTCCTGTGGATTATTCAGAATCTGGCCTGAAGCATTCATTTACAACCTGCTAAGAACCCTGTGAACTTGGATAAATACAGACAAGTACAACTCAGCTGGCTTTAAAATGTTATCATTTTGTGACTTCCTTTTCACAACTAGAGTGTTTCTAAAGAGCACTGAGGTATCTTCTTTTCATTTCTTTACTTGCCTTACCAGCCCTTGCAAAACTGACAATGTGACAGACACATTAATCTTGGCTGCTGATGCTACAGAGAATGGAGAGTGAAGCCCAAGTAACCACATGTTAGTCATAACTCCCACTGACCCATCCCATAGTTTTGCCCCATCCCAAACCTTGAAAATGATCAACTCAATACTTGTCAAAGTGGGGAAATATGAGACAAGAGAATGAGGAGAAAAATCAAAACTCACTCTTAATACTCTGATCTCCAGTTAAACTATTCTTCCATTTTTATCTTTTGAGTATTGCAACATTTTTGGCTGGTACAGGATAGGAAGTTTTCTTGCCTTCCAGGTAAGTCTGAATTCATTTCTTCACTGTCTATTTCAAAGTTCCTGCAATTTTGGTCCACCCTAAAACCACATCCCTTGCATTCACCCACAGTTACAGAGTCATATGAGGTTTTCCAAATCCCTGAAACACTTTTGGACAGTGACCTCAGGGCCCATGACAAATATGTTACACATTTGGAGAAGTTAGAGTTCATTGCTGAATCTTTGAGGTCAGAGACCACGTGAGATCTGGGGGATGAAAAATAACGGAGAATGGAAAGATAAAGGACAGAAGATGAAAAGGAGCAACTCGAGGATAACACTCCTTCTTCCTCCAGAACTGGGGATTTGGAACACTGGGAAAGTCCATAGTCTTGGACTGAGCAGGGAACTGTGGAACAAGGGAATTACTATTAAGCTTTTCAGATTAGTGTGTTTTGGAGAAAAACTATTCTTTGGGGGAAAACATATATAGGCAAAGAGTCTTTAAACAAAGTAGCATCCACACACAACAATCTTTTATTAAGTTTCCATGAGGTGCTGGGCATTAGACTGCACAGAGTATGTGAATTGATGGGCAAGTTCCTATTCACTTGGAGCTTACACTCTAGTGGAAAGGACAGGTCATGCAATGAGGCACTGACTGTAAATGACACATACCACAGGAGTTACATGACTCTGTTAGTAGAGTATCATGCTTTTATTAGAAAACCAGTAAAAGATCTGGAATGTTCTCTAAGTGGCAGCTTAGCAGACTTTTAAGAAAAGAATCTGAGTACCACCAAGGTGTGCACTCTACTGCAGTCAGAGTCCAGGTTTGCCTGACCAGTTGTCCCTCCCATTCGAACTGACCTTGACTTAGATTCAACATGCTACTTCCATGGTATGTAATACCTCTGTTTGACACCAACATGTCCCTCTCACAAGCTGAGCAGTGCCAACCCTCACAGTATCATCTCAAGGGGAGAGGCTGCAAGCAATCAACTGCCTACAAACTGACTTGTTAAAAACAAAATCAATATAAACTATGTTTCTCAGTGTTACATTGTTTCCAACCAAGTGTCCCATTAAAAAACAGCAGATTATTTAGGAAGAACAGGACAATAACAATGTGGGTTTTATTCTTTTAATAGAATCACTGAAGGTCAGGCTCCAAGGGAGCTTCAGGGGAATTTAGTCCAGAGCTTTTCACTTGGACTTTCTTATCTCAGTGCCTGGCAAAGCTTTTCAAAGTTCACATCCACCCAATATGCTGCTCAGCTTCTGATCCTTTGAGTTGGACTGAGGGAAGTATGCATTTTACTGAGAGCACCATCCTCAGTGGAATTGTATTTCTGAGTCCCTGCCACTCCTACTTTTCTGCCCCACATGCAGAAACACTGATCTAATTCACTTGCTAATTTTATAGGCTGTCTAGGACCGCAGAGTTTAGGTGACTTTGTTGCTATTTTTATTTATTTATTTATCTATTTATTTATTTATCTATTTATTTATTTGTTTGTTTGTCTATTTATTCATTTGTAGTAAAACTGTAACACAAGCACTTACATTTTTATTGGTTTTCCAGGCTTTGCGCTCCTAAAACAGAACTAGCTTTTAAGCCTGCATCTTTCTGTCCCTGCCAGGTTGAATTGCCAGTTGATATTTTTGGCCATAGTAATGGGAGGGTAGGGTCCACCAGTTCTCTGGAGTGAGCCTGTGTACGATCAGAAATGCCCCTCAACTTCTAATCTGCCATACTGCTGCTGAAGCCATGGCCTTTGTATGCTGGAGCCCCTTCTCAGTGTTTGGAATCCATGAGAGTTTGGAAACTGGAACAAGACAAGTTCTTAGCCATGCTAAGTCCAGCCCATCTCAGCGTGTGAACAGGACAGTGTTAAGTATTGAAACTCCACTTGATTTGATTTTAAAGATCTAATTGACTTTCCTACGTGATATATAAATCAAACATCATCCTATCCAACACATAGAAAGGCACCAAAGAAAGTTATTCAAAATGAAACTGAAGCATACAGCAAAAGAGGGGGAGGGAGGAGGAATACAGGGGAGGGATGAGCACAAGAGAATATGGTGGTGGGAGAACTATGGGGACTCACATTGTCAGGAAAAAAATGAATAAAGTAACAAAATAAAATAAGGTATGGAAAAAAGAGAGGGGGAGAGAGGGAGAGAGGGAGGAAGGAAGGAAAGAAAAAGTGGAGCAATAGAGGAGAGACAGGAGAAAAACAAAATGACCAGGGAAAGAGTAGGACAAGGTCATGAGCAAAACAAAAGGGTGACTTCATGCAAAGCTACTCTCTAAAAGAAGAGTTGGGGGAGGTTATCTAGAAAATACCTCAGGGGTGTTAACTGGGAAATCCCAGATTTATTAGTTTACGATTCAATTTTTGGCAAAGGCTGAAGCTCTAACTAGGTTAGGTATTAAGTCTTGGGGAAGCCAGGAGAAAGAGTTCATTTTTGGCCTGCTGTTTCCATTTTTCCCCCCTTTCTTTTTTTCACAACAGACATACATAGCTATAGGGCTTTCAGAAAGGACACTGGATTAGGAACTGCAGATGCCAGTGATCATTTTGGATAATTCTAAAATGGGGGTCTCAGTGCTTCTCTTTTCTTATGGCTTGCCTTATGAGAAAACATCAGAGACTACAGAAGGACCAAGAGTAGGATGGGTGAATTTGACCCTGTTCTAATTCTCTGCACCCTAGTCTATTAATTCAAAAAGGATTTTGAATTCTTAAAGGAGAATAGTTACATGGGTAAAGAGTAATTCTTAAAAAACTGACAGTTTTTCAAAATTGATTTCCTGATGACTTCTGTTACCACCATCCCATCCACCCATACACCTCATATTTTTGCTGGGAAAAAGAGGACAGGGGCCAGGGTAGGAAGGCTGATTTGTGGTGCCCATCATCCAAAGTCTACTGGTAGCCTAAAATCCACTGTGTTGAAATCATGGTTGATTTGGTGAAAACAGTTAAGACTGTCTAACAGGACTGTTTACAGTAGTCCACGAGTCACACAACCAGAGCATACGCAAACACAATTGACCTTCAGTCAGTTTTCACACTGACCATGGAACTAAGAAGTTAAAGAAAAGGGACTGCCTGAACTTTTAACAAAAGCCCACAGAGGAGGACTTTTGAAATAACTCTGAGGCTGTGGGAGCTTCAAATACTATGAAGTAATGGAGTTTGTCTCCAACCTGCCATAAAAGGGATTTGTTAAGAAAAATCCTGAGAATCGGTTTGCTTAAAAATGAAAAAAAAAAAAAAAAAAACAAACTTTCTACATATGAACCAATTTGTAAGTACCCACTCAGACATTGCCAAGCCCTTAATTTCTGCATTCCTAACATACTTTCCTTCCTTTCCCCATTTCTATAAAACTAGTCCTATGCTCATAATGGAGTGGCAGATTCAGTCTTGCAGATTCAGTCTTGCGTCCTGTTTGCTTGCTTGTTGATCCTGTAAAAACTCACTCTTTATTCCCTTAAAATTAGTGCCATAGTATCTAGTTTCTGTGTGTGTGTGTTGGGCAATAAACCCTGTCCTGCTACATTCTAGGCAGTCCCAAATGAATGTGGAAAGCCTGAAATGAAGTTTGGGTGCATAAATGAGGGATACCCAGAGACCCCAAACTATTAAGGGGTGCATGCTCTAAAAAGGAACCTGCCATCCACTGCACAAAGACAAAGGAAAACATCTTTCAGTGTGAAAGATATTTAATAGAATAAGCATGTATACCAAGAGAAGAGAGAACACTCCGAATAATTTCCCAGTAAAACCCCTGAAATTACCATCCCCTCATGGGTAAATACTCATCCAGGGTTGATTGAAGCAGGATGTCTGATGACTGAAAACCTGCCACAAGTCTAAAGTATCTTCTGACAGGGAACAGCAAAAGATAAGGCAGGTTTGTAATAAAAGAAGCACAATCAGAGAACAAATCAAGATAATGATTGTCATTACTTCTGCCAAGGACAGCTTTCCCAGATGTTTCTCATCCATATGTTTTTCAAGTTTCTCTACATCATTTCCTCATGTGTCTCCTTCCAAGTCCCCCTAAGTCCCTTGGTGCAAGTCAAATCTAAAGAAGCAAGAGTCCACCTACGATCTGTGTTATAAAGCTTCCCCTGCCTGCTCAACTCAGCCCCTTGTTCACATTAGCCCTCCAACTCATGAAGAGGGGCCAATAGCCAAAGGTGGCTGTATGTCAGTGGAACAGGAAAATGGTGCCTCCCTTTCAAGGAGGTGTATCTATAACAGAAGCAGCATGTAAACACAGGGAAGGAGGTAACAAGCTGGAAACAAACTCTATTACTTCACATCATTTGTTTGAGTTGCCCACAGTCTCTGAATTATTTCAAAAGCGTCACTCTGTGACTTAAAAGGAGGTGGTCAACAAAACCGGGGCCCAAATAAGCTGCATAGGCAATTTTTGTAGAGTATAGAAGCTGAGAAATGTTTTCATGTTTTTTAAAGGATGAAAAATAACTGTAGAATACTTTTTCACATTATATGAGGTGATGTGGAATTTAAATTTGTCTTTATGTAAGTCTAGTTTGATGAACAGAGTCCTACATTTATTTATGCATTGAAAATGACTTTTACGTTTCAATTGCAGAATTGAGTCATTGCCAAAGAAACCATATGAACTTAAGACCATATATCCAATTTTTGGTCTTCATAAAAAAAAGTTTTCCAGCTCCTGATTTAGAGAAAAGACATAGATGTAGAGAAGGAAAAAGCCCAGCCAGGAGGATTTGCCTTGATTTCTCTAAGTTTGAAGTTAAAGGGTTATGTTTCGCTGGTAGATTTCTCATGTCCAAATTTGTAGCTATTCTTTCTTCTTACCAATGTCAGTCTCAGATCTATATACTCCCTCCACCTAACAAGAAGTAGTAACATCAGTTTTAATACTGAAACAAAAGAGGACGTAGGCTTGTCCCAATACCTAGAACTCTAGGAAGATTTGGCACTCCATGTCAAAGTCAGCCCAATCTTTGCATGGTAAATTCTCAATGAATGTGAGTATTTTGAGTATATTCTGATATTCTGGATAAAACAAAAGGATAGGACTAGGGAAGTCATAAGTTGGTTAGTTAACTCTACCTTACTTCCATTTCTGACTTTCTCACCAATTTTCAATGGTCCTGCCTTCAACAACTCCTAGAACAGGGCTCTAAGGCATGATTTTGATGATGTCAAGAAAAAAGGGACTGAGTAAAAAACTAGGGGAAAAAAAGATTCATTTTAATATCAATTCTCTATGTGTCCTTGAGAAATAACATTTGTAATTTTTATAGTTATTTGCTGAATGACAACTAGGCTATTTATCTTATATGAATTTTATAAGGCAATAAACATTACTTCCACTTTACACATCAGAAAACTGAGCCTAAGACATTTAATTCAGTGCCTAAAATCACTTTCCATTTTCAACACAATGTGGATTTATTCAGTTTCAAAGACTGTGTTCCTTATATTGGTGAAAAAATGTGTTTTTCAGTTTTCCTCCTTTCCTCAGTTTTCTTACTGTGTATATTTATATTAAATTCACTTCAAAAATCCATTAGAAAATGAATTCTGTTGACATCTTGAAATCCCTAAAACTTTTATTTTTGTCAGTTAGAAAAGCATTGGGATATGTCTCTTCTACTGTCTGAAAGAAATCAAGGTCTTGGAGAGCCTCTGTGAACTGGACAGTCACTGTTTAGACTTTCATAGAGATTTCAGACTAGTCCAAGGCAGGTTAGAATTTAAGATTATTCTTCTGGAAAACAAACAAACAGAATAGAAAGAAGTTTTCTTTGGAAGTAAAAATAGAAGACAATTCTAGAATTCTGTATCCTTTCTTCACTTAAAAGTATGCTCAATGCAATGTATTTTCTGAGTTTCCAGTTGAAAATTACACCAAAAACCGCTGGTAGGAGCAGAAAAAGCTAGAACAAGTTGATCAGGAGTCAAAGGAGAAACAGATAGGGACAGGCACTGACTGAGGACTGGAGCTGGCCAAGAAAAGCCATGTCTGACGAGCACATTCAGGTGGAGGCAGTTTCTTAATGTTTTAAAAGATATACTATTATTCCTTTATTTATTTATATTCTATAGTATAATAAACAATCATTAAGGATTTACTAAGTGTCAGTGGTATAATGAGAAACTGGATAAGTTGTTGTAAAATGCATATTCAGGTACTGCTCCTTTCATTGAGTTATTATGTGTGTTTACCTTAACTTCTGACATATTTGCTAACTTACTGCTTTGTCTAATCAACCATGAACTACAAATTCAGAGAAGCAACCTATTGATTCCAATACTGGTTTACCTTTCCCAGCCTTGATCTACCTTTCCCCTGAAATAGCCTTTAAAATTAAGACAAAGTTATAATTTCACTGAAGATGGGAAAATTCATGAATGCTCCTAAACTGGGCAAAATATAGATGGAAATTTAAGGTACAACAGCTTGGCCATGACATGGAAGACAGAGAGCAGACTTTCATTACGTGCACTGCACATCTTAGGAAACACAGGATCTTTGTCAACCAGTAAGTTACAACTGCCTTGAAATGTGAAGTAAAATTTCTGAGGTGGTCCTGGCCTTTTCTCTCTTTCCAAGTTTACCACCCATACATGTTTTCCTCACCTCACTTCTGTTCTGGAATTGGTCTCTTTTTCTGAGCACATTATTTTTCTATAAGTAATGACCGAAGTGGGAGGTTGATAAGTGGGAATGCCTGGTATGCTGCAATAGTGATACAATAAACAGTGATAGACAAGCATATGATTAACAAAAAGAAAAGAGACTGATACACATTACCGATTAAAATTTTCACCTTCTGTATCATGAGAGAAAAAAATGAAAGAATTTTTAATTTGCAGACATAAATCAGATTTTCCGTAGAGTCTTAGAATCTCACACTGGTGCAACACTACCAAATTGAACTTTCTGTATGTCTCTTGTTTACATTCAGTGGCTACTGAATGCTTGAAATGTGGCTAGCACAAATGAGGAGTTACACTTTAAAGTCTGTTTAATTTTAATTCGTTAAGAGCTGCTGGTAGTCAATCGCTGGTGTATTGAAGAGTGGGGGTCTAGTGAAGACTCATTAGACAAACAAATGCTAGGCACCAGAATGTGGCTAATGTATCTTCACTTCAATTGATTCTTCTGCTAGATATCTAACATACAAATCAGACAGATAAAAACAAAGGAGCTAAGGGAATTCTGTTCTTTTTGAAGGCAAATTATAGACCCTGAAAGTTCTTGCCCTATTTCAAGATGAGTGGCAATACAAATAAAGTAAACATTAGGTACAAAAAAATTATTTTGAGACATAAAAGAGCAAACACTTATTTTTCATCATCAAATGCAGGAAACAAAAACATATTTTGAAACCTCTTGCTCAATATTGCTTAAAAGTTCAATAACGCTCAAAATAGAAACACTATAAAAAGAAAGTTGAAAGAGTAGCTGTTGAGAAAACAAATTGGGATGGAAAAATAGGTTGCTGAAAATCTGGAAGAGATAAAGAATAGTTGGTAGCTGAAATAGGGACGATTATAAACAACTGAAATGCAACCACAAAACTACAGTATGTATCAAGAGTTCCCTAGAGACAGAATCAATATTGTTTAAAAAAAAATCAAAGCAGCAGTATGAAAGGTGAGTTTTCAAAGTTACATTTGGTTGTAGATTAAAGAAAAACGCAGAGATGAAAAAAATAACTAAACAAGATGAGTGCATGCGAAAGAAGCAATAATCCAATATATAACCAGAGAAAAACAATCATAAATATAAAACAGACCCAGACTTTACGCTAACGGAAGTCATTGAAAGTTAGTAAAATGAGTCAAAAGAAACCAAGTCAGACATAGCTTCAAGAAAAAATTTATATTCTAGAGTTTAAAACCCCAAGAGTTTCAAACAAATCTCTTTCTCCAAATCCCAAAGAAAAGTGAGTGACATATGAAAATATCACAAAGTTAATATTTTAGTAAATTCCCTTCATAGCTCACTTGAGTCTATTGTTGCACACCCAGCAACATTAGAGCTTTCATTCATCATCAGTCCTTTACTGAGTGTCTAGAACAGAATCTTTCTTAAAATTATAAAATATATTTAAAGTAATAATTTAGTAAGGAACTTAAAGTGCTAATGTGTTTGAAAGGATGTCAATATTTCTTTCTCAGTGTACAATTTTCCATCACTAATATCAGGTTTTTCCTTTGTTAAAATATGGATGCTTTCATTTCTCCAGCATGTCTTTCACAGAGCATTCAAGGTAATTACATTTTGAACTCTTCATAAAACTAGATTTCGAGCAATAGTCAGAAATTGATTCAAACTAGGCTATCATTTTCATAGTTATATCTTTTATAACTGTTCAAAGTATTAAAATTTTATGTATCAGGATAAAATTGGACTAGAAGATTTCTAAGGTCAGACCATTCATTTTAATCTTGCTCAGAGTCTACACTATGTTTCATACTTAATAGAAACATAATAATCATACTTTGAACATACTTTAATAACCTGTAGCTTTGAACTAGTGATTTCCTCTAACACACGGAATTTTGCTTATTTTTAATTATAATATTTTTATGAAAATTCTTCTGAAAGTGAAAGCTCCAGGATAGCCACTCCATAACCTAGTGAGAACTCCTGAGCAATATTCTATGCTCATTCTATTCATCTTCATCACAAAACTCCACCTGCTTAACTTCAGATTATAAGAGTCACTAGTGCCTGGCCTGGTCAGTCCTTGGGAGATCACAGGAGTAGAAAGTGGGAAAGGAGTTCTTCCACTGGGACAGCCAACAGCTCACCTCGCATCCCTGCAAAGACACCTTGTCAAAGGTGAATTTACATGCAGGGAAGGATACTAATAAGAAAGCTGGGGCGTGGGAGTACAGAGCCCCACACCCCCAGAAACGGACCCCTTTGCTACCCTATCCTCTGAGCCCTACCTTGGAATTTCTTCTGCTCAGTCCTAAAATCCAAGAAGTTCTCTTTTTGCTAATGCTATTTGAATTAGATTACAGACACTTATAACAGAAAGAGACCTGATTATTGATTACATAAGTAAAATTAAATATTTCAAAAGCACACATAAATGGGTACATTTGGATTAGTTAGAAAAAGTTGTCAACTGTTTCAGTTGTTTAACTCATCACTGAAATCGTTTCTCCTGGGCAGCTTACCAGGTCACTTTCATACTATTTTATAATGGTCCTTTACCTACAGTCTCTTGGAAACCTATTTTTCCGTAACAAATTATTCCCAGTCTATCAAAACAAAATCATTTTGTTTCACAGCATAACTGGTCAGGATTTCAGTCAGGACTTGATGAACAAATCCTTGACTCCACATGGTACCCACTGGCTCATTTGGTTCAATGGGCAGCAGGTATGTTTGGTAACGCTAGTCAGGTTTACTCACATGCCTGCCTTGTGGAGGCAGCTTGAAGGCTAAGCGTAGCTGGGCATATCTTCCTCCCTATGTGACTTTATGGTCTCTCACCGGCCCGCTCAGACCAGCCTTCTTCTGTGGTAGTACTGAGTTCTGTGACAGGAACAGATAAAGTACTCTAAGGCCTGCATGCAAAAGTGATATCTGCCATGTTCTAGTGGCCAAAGGCAATCCAGATTCAAACACACAGAAAATGTCAAAGAATCGGTGGCCATCTTTTGTCAAATTACCTAGTACCTGTAAACACTCTGGGAACAAGAAATGTGCCCTAATAAGCTTTAGATCCTTAGATCAAAAACCAGGCCAGAAACAGAATTACAACAGCTGAAGGACAGTCAGAATCTGAATTCTTGAAAACACCCTTGAAGACTGCACTAATCCTGGATTATCCCAGTTCTCATTTTCTTGTGGCATAAAAAAGAAAAAAAAATATGTATTCCAACATTTCCCAAGTAAACTCAGCCAAGATTGAGCTTATTCAACTACATCAGCTCTCAAAACATGACTAGACAGACATTGTTTATGGTGATCAGGTTTTCCCAGAGGGTTTTAAGAGGATGGGACATTTTTGACCTGTACCATGCCGATAATTTCTTAAATCCATTTTGGGGGAAATGAAATACTCTACATTTTTTTTATATCAGAAGTGAAGGGAACACAATTTTGAGAGTATTTTGAGAAAAAATGTAAAGGTAACCATCATAAAATTTATATTTTATTTTAATTCAAAAATTGCTAGAGGAAAGAAAGAAGTCACCAAACATTTAAGTTAGAGAAAGAAACACAAAATATAAAGCAAAATGACTTCAGACTAAAAGTTTTCAGAATGTCAACACCTGTAACAGTCTTGTTCTTCTGTAAAAGACATTATCTACAGAGGGATTAAAATGAAGAAAACTCAGTTCAATGGTAATTTTACAATGAATACTTCTAAAATAAGATGACACAGCTAACTAAAAAACATAGGGGTTGGGGTGGGGTTACGTGAGCAAAAATAAGTCAAATAAATTAAAATTAAAGAGTGGGACAATCTTTATAATAGGAAGTAAAGTATAAAGAAATAACCAAGATGAAGAAGTTCAGAGTATTAGAAATATAATCTCTAATAAATGCATAATAACTGTGACATTTAAGCACAAAGTCATTTTGAAGTACTTTTGGTACAAAGATAATGCTAAGTACTTTTCCAAATTCTATCTTATTCTGATTCTTCACAATTCTACTTTAAAATAGGTATCATTATTTCTAAATTACAGATGTGAAAATCAAGGATCTCATCTTGGATAACAATATGGAGGTGAAGTCCAAGGAATAAATGACAGATTTTTTAAAAAGAAAGAAAAGCATGGGTAGAGCTGGGATCATGCTTTCTATTCTGTCTGTAACAAAGGAGTTGACAGGAAGAAGCATGGCAAGAGCTAGCCAGTCACTCAGATTGACTGCTAGGAAGCAGTCCCTCCCTTCCTCTAGATCCTCTGCTCTGAGGGATTCAGGTTTCTAGAATACCCAGGAGATCCAGGACATAGTGACAAGGGGATAAGGTGGGTGGGGCTCCGTATGTCCATAGGAGGAGTGTTCATTTGAACAAAGGAGAGGTTCCCCTTTGCTGTACTGACCTCCTATTTTCCTGTAGGTTGTAGGACACTGTCAGATTTTGCTCATGAGATAATCTCCAAAGGTGCTCAGGTAGGTTGGGGGTAAAAACATTCAGGATACATACATTCTCATGCTAGTTAGTGGGTCCTCGGTCCTGGGTAGGGCAATTTGGAATCGCTTTGCTCATTGTCTGAAAACCTAAGAAAGAATTATTTTGTGTTTGTGAAAACTGTTAAAGCTTTCCTGATACCGGTACATAATAATGTTCAGAGGAACAAGCAGGATACATATCAGAGCAAAAGAGCTTCAATTATGATTGCCACCAAAAAAAAAAAAAATGCAGTTTCATGTTCACACACTCTAGTATAGTTATTTTCTTTGGTTGATGATTTGCTGGTGACCCCTGCAAAGCTGATTTCTGACACTGCTAAGCAGGAGGATTGGAAAGGCCTGATGGATGGGATAGAGCATGCAGCTAGTTCAGCAGATGGGTAGACACCATTGCAGAATTCGCATAACTGTGCAGAAGAGCAGCAGAAACAGCCTGTGTGAGCCCAGAGCCCACTGTTTTAAGGCCAACTTGAGTTGACCCGCTACACTCAGGTTCATCAGCTCATGTGTAGAGTGCTCACGGCTCTGTGTTCTAGGAAAAGAGGCCTGAGAGAACCTGTACAAGAGCAGGGGAAGAACACTCTCCACTCACAGCACATTTGCTAAGAATGGCTTCTTTCTTTGTTTTGTTGGAAACCTTCCTGCAAGCTGAACCCTCTCTGCATTGGTGGAGAATTGCAGACATTTTGAAATCTTGATTAACACCCTAGGTTTCCCTTTGGGGCATATTTCCCAATTCCTCAAACCCCAGGGGCACATAAAGTATTCTCAGAGCCTGACAGCGTAGAAGCCAGAGGGATGGGGTGCCCTCCTGCCCCAGATCAGGTCCTCTTTAAAAACTCTAAGTAGCAGTATTTACAACACCTGGGTTCTGATCCAAAATCTGTCCTGGTCTAGAGGAAGCAGGGTTCCCCCACAAACTGGCAAGCTCATGAGGACTGAGAGTGATAATGTGATGATATGTCTATCAAGCCTCCCTTTTTTTTTTTTCAGATTCATTTTTAGGGACTCAGGGCAAGTTCAACATCATGTCCTAGTTATGTTTCTGTTAGATACTTCCCAGAACTAGCATCTATCCTCCATGTCTGGTCCTAGATGGTATTTACTCCAAAAACAGGTAGAGGGAAGTCATGACATTTGCCTTCAGTTCCTTGCAGATGTCATTTTAGCTTACTTTTTGTGAGGAATTAATGAGGTCTATCTAATTTCCTTTCGCTAAAGTTACTAAATTTAACAGCCTTTCCTCATTAAAAGAGTTCATGGATGATCTACAGCTTCCTGTCAATATGTGAAGAACTAACTATTCTACCCCATACTGTGATTTGATGTCATCTATTTCTCCAGATTGGCAGGGAAATTTAACAGAAGGAAAAAAAGGATAAACTTTTTAAAAAATGATAAAAGCTAAATATACTTAGGGTATTGGCCAACTCATATCGATGGCTTAGGCTAGCCTGGAATATTTCACAAACAGCCAGAGAAAGTTACCATGACAAGTTACATTTTGTGAACACATTGCATAATCAAATATATAGTATTTCAGTTATGACTTTGAGAGCATCACAATATGTTAGCACCATTCTGTTGGCCCCTCAGTAGAATCAGCAGTGACATTTTTTATGTACATAAATTCAAATGCCAATTATGTGATTAGCAAAAGCATTTGAATTATAACTTTGTAAGTCAAACACAGCTTTCTCCCTAACCTTTATGTTTCTACACTGTATATTTAGTTTCTGAAATATATTGAAAAAAGATTCTGTTCTATAATAGAACAGAATCACATCTACAAAATAGACCTACTGTTGGTGTTAATTTGAGAGCCTGATGAAAGTATCAAGTTAGCACAGAACAGCCACCTTCTTCCTGGCCTTTTCCTCCTCCTCAGTTTCAGAGGGCCTTGCTTCACAGCAGCTTTGTGCCCACTGAGGCTGACCCTGTGGCACCTGCATAACCCTGTGTCTGGGCATCTGAGTACTAGTTAATTTGACCATCCTACCAATACAGGCCTTGTCAGAAGCGGTTATAGGCAGAGTCCCCACAAGTTCCAGGATCTAAACCCCTCAGAAACGTGTAGTGAAATCTGAATAAATTAGGAGTCATGGAACTACATGGCAGAATTTTTGGCATATTATGGGGCAACTGGATCTGCCCTTGGGGCCTCTGCTCTCCATGTGGCTCAGTTAAATTTGGGGGGGTTGCCATTTGGCTCCACGGATGAGACTGAGTTTGCCAAAACATTTTCTGTCTTTACTTCCACATCTGTGTTTGCTCTTGATGCTCACCCTTATTCAGCTCCTGTTCAGTCTGTGTCACCAGGTTATAGCTCCCTCAGCACTATGAATGGCTCCAGTCTTGGTACCCTTTTAGGCAACCCCTTCCAAATACCAACGGAGCAGCCCTGGGCAGCTCCAGGAACTCAGCTGCCCTTTTACCTGGATCATCCCTCTTGATATATTACCTGGATGACTAGACCCCAGTCCCTCTCTTTACAGTCTCTCTAGCAACTTCTGATGAACTATCTGGTCCTTTTCCATGTATCTGTGTTCAAACCTTGTCCTATCAGTGGACATGAACACTGTTCCGATGACACCTGAGTCTGCAAGGTCGTCTGGAAATTGCTTAATGGCTCTTTACATATTCTTGCTGTGGTGAATCTGTGCCGTCTGGTTAGTTGTTTCTGTCTCTGCCCAGACTCAGTGGCTTCCTTGTCTCTGCTGAAGGATGAAGCTGAGTACCCGGGTGCCTTGCTTGGGAAAATACTCAAGATGTGACAACTCATCACAAGGCAAAGCCATGTTGAAATAAGTTTCCACTGCAGACCATCTGTAGTCAGCAACCACATTAGGACTGTTAGCACATTCTTTTCTAAAAGACCATGTGCCAAGAAAGTGTGTATACTTGGGACAGAAGCAAGGCTCCAAGGGAATGAGTTATCCCTCTTGATTTATTTTACAGAGAATATGGTCTTTCTGATACATGCAGAGAACAGCAAGCAGCATGGCTGAAATGACTTGTCCCAAACAGGGGCCTTATAGATTGTCACTCACCAATCCCACATCATGCAGGCAAGAAAAGTGAGGCTCAGAAACCTGCCTCAGAGTTTAAATAGATGGCAGAACAGAAATTAGAACTATAGGCTGAGGCCTTTTATAGACCTCAGAGGATACCACAGAGGGGAGGGGAGGGCAGTGCCCCAAAGGATCTCCAAAGGCCTCTCCATCTCTCCATGTTGTTGTTCTGGTCCTAGTTAGCATGACACCAACAAAGTTCAGTTTTCAACCTTGCTCTTTATACTAGACATTTCTGAAAACTCCTACCTCCCCCGCTTTCCTGAAGCCCTGATTTTACCTGAATTCTCCTTTCCTGGCATTCTTCTTTTCTTCCTGAGTCCCCCAACAATCTAGAGTTTTGCATAGCTATAACAGCTTTACAGAAGCCAGTTCCCCCTCCACCCCTCCTTCTCCTGCTCAGGAAGTGGAAACAAATATAGTGCCTTGATATTCCTAGGGAACATTATTATCATTTGATATGCCAATGTAATAATGGGCTGTTTGCCAATCTTGTCATTTTAGGAGCAAATTGGCTTAAGTAATCACCTAAAACATCCTTTTCCAAGGGACAACCCCTTTCCCCCCACACACACAATAGGAGACAGCACCTGTCATTTCCAACTGTGAGGAACATAGACAATCTTTCCCCTACCTACAAAGTGATACAAGGATTTTGTTTGAAGCTTTTGCAGCCTTCTGCTTAAATAAAGCTCTCTTTTAAAAAATAAACATGCAATGCACGCTCACAGGATTTTACTGTTGTCAAATACTCAATTTGAACTCTCCCTGTTATTTACATTCTCCATCATAACAACCATTATTTCATGAGAGTTTTATCCCTGCAGAGAGCATTCATGCAACTTAGTGCTGGTATTATTATTACCCAAGCAAGTCTTTCCTCCTGTTTGCTGTGTTCCAGATTCTGTCTCCATTGTTCCTTTTGTCCCATCCAGCACCAAGTGGGCGAGCATTATTCACAACAACAGACAAGGTTTGGGGGACTTTCAATAATCTGATTAGAATGGGATTGATTGCAGAGAGCCAGAACCTAAAATCGACTGCAGCAGTGCTGTGCTCAGGAATGAGAAACACTCCAAAGTCCCTTGTCCTGGTCTCACTGCAGTTTTTGATGCTCCCAGGGATCGCCTATCCTCTTCTGTTTCTCATACGGACATTTTCTAGCACACAGAAGGCCAGGCTAGTGAAAGCTACTACATTTCTTTTTGCAGAGCTTGCTGGCAATGTGCTGCTTCTTTCTGACTCAGGAGCCTGGGAGCAGTAAGAGAACATTCTGTTTGGGCTGCAGCAGGAGGTAATGGGATGCCTCTTGGAAATGATTGATGGTGGCTACACACCTGTGTTTTTGATGACACGTAGGCTGCAGAATAGCTTCACTGTCCCCGTGACTGGGATCAGACTTCTCCTTCTGCTGCCCTTGAGCACATGTTAATTTGATTTTTGGATTTAATGTTCTTTCTTTAGTTTTAATTGTTAAAATTGTCTGACATATTGGGTTATAAACTTAATGTGGTTTTCCCACTGTAAGCTGAAACAATGGGCATACTAAACAATTGCACACTCAAAAAAATGATGCATAAACAATTCAGAGACCACATCCTGTGAGGGGTAAATGGAGATGGCACCGTGGCCTCCTCCTCTACCACAAAGGCCACAGAGTGAAATGTCCAGGTATTCTTTGAACATCTTTGGGAGTTTATGATAATGTAATATTCTGGGCAAAGCCATTGAAAACTCTATTTAATGATGTAGAAGCATTGGTGCTGCTTGACCGTGGTTTGGCTGTATTCATTTTTTTTCAGTTGCTTTAAATCACAATCCAAAATACTAAAGTTATTCTTGAAGCAGAGTTATTGCTTCATTACAGTGCACTTGGTAAACATGCATAGTTATTTTCTATAATATTCCATTTACTTCCTATTTTATATAGTAACTGAAACCATCTAGTCTATGTCTGCCTCCTGTTTTACCCAAGAAAGTGAATCTGGAGGGAAGATGGCTATGCACTTATAAAAGCACATTTCTCTCTTGAAAGAGCATTGCTGACACTTCAAACTTGAACATTTCAGCTTTCTTGCTACTATACCTTGATGTCTCTTAAGTCATAGTTTCAAATGACATTTATGATCAGTTCTGGAAATTATTCTTTTAGATTCTTTCAGATAATTAAATGAGTGTAACTACTTTTCAAAAATAAATGTGTGTAGACATATCAATTCATCTCTCCTTTTCCCCCCACATGGACTGTCAAGAGCCTCAGTGTCCCATCACATATAAGATTGGTGAGAAGGGGCTTGCAACCCAAGTATAGTCAGTGTAGTGCCAACCAGGAGAGGATGCTTAAGGAAATAGTCGGTAGGGTCATTACACCTGAGGGAACTAATGAAATCAACATGAATTCTCTGTAGGAAATGGCTCCAGGAAAGGAGAACAAGGAGCCAGGTTGTGGGAAAGCAGTGGACAACAGGCTGCCCAATAAAGTCCAAGTATAAAGGGAGACCACAACCTGATTGTTTGAAAATCTAGTCTGAATAACTCAAGCTATAGGTAGAAGGTGACAGTATATTCTCAGGCTTCCCACTTCACCAGACAGGGGCCTTCTTGGCAGAAAACTGGATCAAGTGGGCCTCCTAAGCCTTCTGTGGCCCCACTGGGACTGGGAAAATGTAGGTAGGTTCCACGCTCACAGGAATTTAAATCTTTCACCCGCAAGGATGAGTTCTGACTACACTCCAACACATGCCTACTACACTAACATTGATGATGTCAAGAACTTGAAACACAGGGTGGATTTCTGAGCAGACACACAAAATTCTACTCTGATAACTGAAAAATCAGTAGATGGACTTATTTGGAGAACTAATTTCTAGCTACAATTGGTAGTAAGCTGTCTTTCTGGACTGGGGGCCTTGTGCAGTAAACTGATTTATGGAGTGGGTTAGGCTCAAACTCACGAAGTTTATGACTGAGCAATGTCTGTGTGACATTTATTACCACTCAAACAGGCTGGCAGTCATAAATCCAGCTTCATTTTTACAGTTAAATGGCTCCTATCATGAGACAAAAGGACAAAGGGAAATAATCCACAGCTGTGCTATTCATCCTGCATCTTACCAACAAATAGAAAAAAGTATAGAATAAATAGGTCATGTTGTAATAGATTGATATTTATACCCATGCACACATGTGCCTCATGTACAAAGACTCTCTAAACACATATGCTCAGCTCTTCTGCTCTGCCTCTAGAAATACCTTGAGGAGCTATACCTCTCATCTCTATGTTGGAGAGGAACCAATCAAAAGATCTGCTGACTAGCAGCAAGTATAAGGTCCTGAACTGGATGAAAACCCATAGGTAGATAGAGCTCCTGGCATAAATGCTTGAAATGGGAAGTGCAGCAGAAGTAAGAAAAAGATGCCTCCTGGGAATTCACACTGACTTTGGTCTTTGTTTTTTAGGGAAACTTTTTCCTACCGGAGTTATACTAGCGGTGATCCTCTCCCATGCACAGTTCTATTTCATCATGATTTTGAAAAAGAATGATCAAAATAAGAAAGACAAGCAAGAGCATCTTAAAGGTATCTTCCAGCACTCACACAGAATGGGTTCTCTTTTATACTAAGCAATGATTAACTAGCTGGATGAAGGAGAAGAGGGGAGAAGAAGAAAATGCAAAGAGTTAATGTACTTAAGTTTTTATAAATTCATAAGAAAAGAATTATTCCACCTGAAATCCTAAGAAATTAAAGCTAAAAAAAAAAAAAAAAAAGCTATAAGTTGCCCCAAACCAAAAAGGAAATAAATGGAAGGATTATATTCTTAATCCAGTTATTTTGTTTGCTTTTTTTTTTAAAAAAAATCTCTGTATCATTTCCCCTATAATATGCCATTTATTTGGAAACTTGAATTCAGTAAATACTAAATTCCATATGAATTTATGATAAACACTGCATATAGTACTTATCATGAATGGAGTTACTTGAGTTTATGAACAAAGATAAATAGGTTTTAGCTTTGGTTTTTCCTTCTCAGGGGTACCTGTTTTATTTTCAGAAGACTTTGATTGAAAAAGATAATTTCAAAGGAAAAACAACTTGTCATCTGGCAGTACCTCAGATAATAGTAGATAATTCCTAATGTTAAGAACTGGAATCTCCCTTACTTTCAACATCTACTTAGAAAATGCCCTATAGTAACTAAGACATGCATGACTAGACAAAAATGTGCAAAAAGATGAGAAGTCCATCATTCATTTGGGAAGGTAAGATGTTTCTGAAAAAGAGTGACTACAAAAAATTTTTACTTACTTGATTTATGTCTCAAAACTATCAAAGAAAAATAAATCCAAAAATGGCTGACACAAGTCTCTGAGTGAAACATTCATTGTATTACATACACTAAAGGGTAACTTATTAGCTTTCATCTCAATTAAACTCTACCTAAATAAAGTCAGTAAGTGGTACTTTCTGTGAAGAACTAAGAGATGGACTTGGTGTTGAATACAAATTAAATCATAAAGACATAATGAAGATAGAAGCTTTAAATATTTACCTAGTCAGAAGTAGAAACTTACTTGTTTGAAAGAAATATATCTTTGAAATGGCAAATATTCTCTACATATTTGCTGGTTACTAATCAGTTTCTAAATAAAACAGTATGCTCTAGTAGCAAGAGTGGTGAAAAAAAGGACAAGTCACTCCAAAGTCCTGAATAAGTGCTCCTCATGGCTAATGGACATGAAAGTCACAAAGGGACATCTGAAGAGGTGTGAAACTGTACCTCTAAATCATCAACAGTGCTATAAATCAATATTGCCTCAAAATCAGTAATTCAATAAAAATTAACAAAAATACAAATATAACACAAGCAGGAAAAAAAGGAGAGAATATTTAAATTACTGATTAAGTTTCCAAAAGTCAACTATGGACACCTAGAGGGAAGGGGTTTTCTTTTTTATAGAGGGTGTGTTATCTCTGATGCAGGCCATTCTATATAGAATGGGTTGCTGTAGATAGACTGTTTCTGATGTACCATAGTCTTCATTCCATTAGTCTGAAACGCAACCAAAATTATACTTTTGATAAAATACTGTCTTGCTTACACATATTCAGTATTCATACACATGTTGGAACTAATATTATAAAGGTTATCACATTCTATCACTCTGAGCTTCATGGAAACTACTTACAGTCAGAGTAGTAGACCTATCGGGCATAGGGTTGACCCAGTATGTCAGCAATTTGAACAATAAGCAATAAAATCATTAACAGTAATGTTGCTATACACCTTGATTAAGACCCCACCGAGCTGTGAAAACATTTCAAGAAATCAGAAAACACATAATAAAAAATATGATTTCAAAGTAAAATATTTGAATCGGCATAAGAAAGCCTTATCTTGCTCATTGCTGGTGGACTTATGTTCAGACTATTAATCATTTGAAGAACAACAACCCAAGCAGAAAATGTGCTGAGAATTCTCAAAATAGCAAGGATGCAATAGGGGAATTCATTATTGGGTATAGCAATTACTTTTTTTCATTAATTAAAAAAATGAATAAATTTACCAGTCAAATGCACTACATTATATATTACTTCAGTTTTTGGAAGCTGAGCCCATCCTTGCTGATCCTATCAATCCCTATAGAAGGAGGAAACTTGATTTTGGACTTCAGACAATCACAAGCAGAGTCCGTCACATGACAGCTGTCTGACCATTCTTCAGAAACAATGTAACCTGTTACTGGTAGTTAAAATAAGATTCCATTTCTTCCCTCCCCTTTCATGCATATAACTTGAAGATTATAGAATGTAGTCTTTAAAGGTCAAAATGAATTGCTAATTAAGTTGAGACATTTCAAATTAGCAAATAAAACTGCTACTCAGAATAATGACTAAGGAGTAATTAATCATACAGGACAAAATGGTAGCAAGGTAGAGGCAGCAAGTAAAATTTTTTAGCTAGTTTTTTTTTTTCTTAACTGTTTTTAACTAACCTTCAGATGTTACCAAGAAACTATTAGATATCAATTTTATTCCTTTCTCTTCAGCTATCTTTTCAAAAACAGCGTTAGGTCTATTCCTAGGAACACTCAAATAAAAGCAGATGTTTATTTGCACAATAGCTATTACAGGTAATCAAATATATATATATATATATATATATAGATTGGCTGTGATTCTTCCACTTTAACTCAATATATAAAGGAATTAATGGTCACATTATCATAGACATAACTCTAAATCTATTCTAATTAATCTGTAAGTCTAAATTACTGATGATTTTGGCATTTTAACTATTACAGTACAAAATTACTTAACACACGCTTTAAAACAAATACTGACTTCCCTCTTTAAAAATGCCTGCATTAAAGTCTGCTTAGGAAAAATTTTTATTTTGCTTTTAGATAGATTTTGTTTT
Organism: Uropsilus gracilis; assembly: GCA_004024945.1. Lineage (NCBI taxonomy): Eukaryota > Metazoa > Chordata > Mammalia > Eulipotyphla > Talpidae > Uropsilus > Uropsilus gracilis. The sequence goes on along the minus strand of PVHY01002706.1, from coordinate 74,567 downwards.
CTTAGGTACTATATTTGCCAGATTTGAGCCTGTGCTCTCAATTCATGCTGAGACTCTCAGGAATTCATATTCCATTAATATATTTGTATATTAAATTTAAATTTAGCAACATGAATATTACAATGAGATATCCAGATAGTCAATTTGACATGCATAGCATGAGCTAGAAAACTGAGGCAGCATTTATACAGAAATTTATATTGTTAAGTACTTGACATTTATTAATTAGCTAGTCTATACCACAAACATGAGGTAGTTTAAGCATGACTTCAGTATGAATAAATTTGATAAGAAGTAGGAAAAGGAAAAAAAAAAGAAAACACAAAAAACATTGTGTCCCCACAATAATGTATTGATTAGATCTTTCTTATCTGGTCAAAAAGAACATCAATTATCTGTGCAAATTGGTCAAATAATGAATATCTAGTTAGGATGAGATATAGCTATTTTATTACTTGACAGTTTAGAAAAGCTATTTTCTTGCTGGAGTTCTAATATCTTGTCACAAATACCTCTCTGTGATGAACTTTGGAAGAGGTTCCCTGCTCCCCTCCCCATCCCTGCTCCAGGGCTTAAATTTCCATATGGTAGAATTAGCATTTATCATCTATCTCATATTTTTCCTATCTTGGTCTAATAAAGTCACTTCAATAGAAAAGTTAAGAGAAAAGTCTCTTGCAGCTCCAGTTTACTATTATATGTTATCTAAGAGGCAAGTGAAAAACAAATCCTGTTGGTTTTGTGGTTAAGCAATTGCAGATGAGCTGTTTATTACTCCTTTTATCAGCAAAAGGGATCACGGTAGTTTGCTCTACTTAGCAGATTGCTTTACGATCATATTTATCAGTGCACTAGGCTCCAGAGACCATATATAATGAAAGCTCATTAATTTGAGTTTCACTACTATGGCATTCGTGGCCACTGGTACAGCTGTTGGCCTAAAGCTTACCTCTCTATTCTTATAAAAGAAAACCCTTTGTTTTTGAATGTACAGCTGAATGTACATTATGAATAGAGCTGTCTGGAGTTTTTTCTTTACAAGAAGATATAGACTATTTCAACCACTTAGCAAAGATCTTAGTAAATAATATAAGGTGGCATGACTCGTGTGTTATGTTAATTTTGAATCATTTTTCCCCCTCATTGGAGCAAAACTTCAAATGGGCAGGTTAGTTTGTTTAGTTGAGATTACCACAAAGACATTTTAAATAACATTCATGGAATAGACTTCCTCTTTCAAATAGTTGTTTCCTTGTTTTCCCAAGTTTACTTATGGGAATTCCCTGAACTTATTCTCCTCTCTCCCAAAATCTCTGTGTTGATCAGGTGGCCCTTCTAAAACAGCCCCATAATGGTCATCATATCTGTGAGGGTCTCTCCCCTTCCACAAAAATTAATTTGGCTTTTGAAAAATTCACTTTCCATTTCACTTCCAACTGTTCATAAAAATTGGACGGTAAAATAGAAACTAATTAAACATTCATTCTAAAAAGAACACCACCACCAAACAGCCAGTTTCCTAAATAGGGATGTTTCCACTTAAGACTTCCCAGCATCAAATTACATTCACAGACCCTTCTTGTTAAAGTTCCACGCTGGTACCTCCAAGTACACTGGACTGATAATTTCCCTTGTCTGCATGGGTCGAAATAAAGAAATCTGAGAATGAACAAGCAAACCCTATAATAAGGTATTCATTTGACAGTTGGCCAAGGAGCAGTGCTACTTAAATGAAGAACTCTGAAATATTTTGCCATCTAATTATTTTACCTTTAAGTTTATCTTCAGAAGGTAGGTCACAACCTTTCTGTAAAGCAAAAAAGGTCTATGTTCATATACTTGTCTGTCAGGTTGTTTAAAAGATATTTGAGGGTATGAGCTCATTCACTCAATGTAAGTAGAAACAAAGACAATTTTTTTCTTTTTTCTTTTTTTCTTTTTTACTTGGACAGTGCTTATTTTACAGCAGAGTTGACAAATAAAGCTTTATTTTACACATTCAAAGAAAAGTTATCATTGGAGGTTCGTAACTCTACTGTGTGCTTTCTAAAATAGCAAAACAGGTTGCTTTCCATCAAACCTTTCCTTCTCTCCCAGGGGACAGCCTGTGGCTGTTGTCACAGGCAACCTTCATCCCTCTTGATTGGGTCCTCCCCACAGGAATGGTGCCAACTTTCAAACAACGTAATAACAACCTTGTGCATTTCTAAGTTGCTTCCTTTATTGCTTACTGAGTTGTAACCACTGCAGTTCTCTGTGGAAAACAATAGACGCTCAGAAGATCCTGACACGGGGAGATGAATTGCCTGTGGTCACAATGGTCAAAGGGCAACGCCAGCCAGATCACAGCTGGACACACAAAGCATCATGAATAGAAGTTAAATGTCTGGTGTTGTAGGCAGCCTGCAGGACACCAAATCCAGTCACAATGGAGAAGAGTGAAACCTAGAAAAAGAGTTTTACCATTTACACCCAGTGACATTCCCCAACCAAAAGTTTTCAGGTCTGCCTTACTGGCAAGTGTGTTCTTCCCAAAGTGATTGAATCCTGACGAGCAAGAAGACTTCAGTGAAGGATAGAGGAAAAAAGGAACCTCACTGTATCCAAGACTGTCATGTCTTCAGAATTTGTTCCCTTCTTTCCAAATCATCAATGCCCAACATTGAAGTCCACCTTTCACACCGACTTCATAAGAAATATTCATGTACTTCCATCTTGTTCTGGGATTCATCCCTGTTCCTTTGGAAAAGCATTTCATCAAGGTCAACTGCTGTGAAGACGTTTTTGCCTAAGAGGATCATCATGCAGGCAAACTAATTCTTTTCCTAAGCTATTGTTTTGGCAGCTTGCAATGAGGACTTGGCTTAACCTTGAGAAACTGTTCTTTGAATGAACAGAAAAAAATGGATGAGGATTCGTGATTCTCCCTTTATTTACCTTCTGCATTTCGATTATTCAGACGGCAAACCAGGTTCATACCTTAACAGTGGAATGAGAAGGATTGGTATTTGTGTCCCTTATATATCTTCTAGTAATAGAGATCTATCTCATTCTATGGATGTTGCCACCAATCATGTTCTATGTGATGAAAAAATAACCTGAATAGAGGTGGTTTACATCACAATCATCAAAGATTTCATAAATTCTATGTGGAAGAAATCTAGAATAAATGAGAAATTACAATTTTTCCATTGTCTTCAAATTTAAATAGTGCTCCCACTGTTTTCTAGGACTGTAGGATTACAATTTAGAACTTGTGCTAAATATATCATCAGGAAAGAATTTAAAAAATCCATTCATATATTGTAACTTACCACAAAATCAAAAACAAAGAAAGAAACCTCACTCATTTCCAAAACTAAAATTAGTCATATGTTAATCTGAATCCTCATAAGAAATGTTCATTGTTCAAGAAAGAATCCTCCTCTGGTGGATGATAAGCAATTCTCCGCGTCAGAGAAATTCTGATATTTTTCACATCTCTTGATTGATGTTTCCACTACTTATTCTTCAGGCTATAAGACAGAAGGAAACACAGTCTTACCTTTTTTCATAATTACACATTCTCCTCTCTCTCTTTCTCTCTCTCTCACTCTCTCTCTCTCTCTCTTTCTATCTCTCTGTTACTCTCTCTTTTTCTCTTCCCTTCCCACCCCCAAAAGTGCTTTGGCCATAAAATGAAATTGAATCTGATTTTCAAAGGTGAATCTTCCAAGTTCTAAATCATCTGTGTAATTAATAACTCAATTATCAATGTCATCTCTGCATATGTAGAAGAAAAATATATATGGCTATACTACCATTTCAGACACTAAATTAATTCCAGATGTTCTTAAAATGAAAACAATAAAAATTGATTTTTATTTATGACATTCTGCATATATCAAGCTTTAAGTGCCATAACTACTTGTAAAAAACCCTCTTTTGGGAAGGGAAGAACAACTTTATACATTTAGATTTTAAATTATTACAGACTCATTGTCAATCCATTCAAAATTTTCTCTCAAGAAAAACTTTCTGGTTTTTCTCTCAAAATTATTGATTTAATTGAACAGATCACTAACTTTCAAAGGGTTTTAGTTTTGTTTTCCTTTATGGTAAAAGATAATATCATTTAGAGCACACCTACCATGTGTCAAGATTTCACATTTATTTTCCACTGTAATTTAAGTCCCAAACCATCTAAAATATGGACATATCATCTTGAATACGGAAGTCATTTCCCCCCTTTCTAAGGTGAGAATATTGAGGGTCAAATTGGCTAAGTGAATAGCACATGGCTACACAGTGTTAAACAGCTGACCAGAATCAGAAGGTCAAATCACCCACTGACATGAAATAAGGGAATTTCATTCATGCTATTGAAGATGTCTTCTGGCTCAATGAGGCTGCCAAAACATCATCTTCTAGCAAATGATTATTAGTGCTGTGCTGGAGTAAGTTAGAATACTTGTGTCGAAGTTCCTATCCCTCATTACTAAGATCTAAATGGTTTAGTGGAAATATGGTAAATGTGAATTCACATAATACCAAAGAAAATGCTATCCTTTATCTAGAGAAAAACAATCTATTTGAAAATTTATTTTCTAAGAAAATGTGTTATCATCAAATAGTCTTAGAATCTCAGCTTGAATTTGGATGCTGTTGATATAATTCAGAACAAGGTAAAAGGGACACTACAAACATTTTTTTCCTGTAAAAATAGCATTGAGATTTTGCTTTGGGATAACCCTGATTGGCACAGTCATTTTTAAACAGCTGTCATTAAAAACAAAAACAAAAAAAAAAACAAACTAACAAAAAAACACCTTCTACTGTGGTATATTCAGTTTTTGCCAATATCAACTCATGATTGAAGGAAATTCTACAGTCTTCTTCTTCTTTATGAATTAATGAGACATAATGTTTTGGAGTTTTCATTGATCAAACAAGTATAATCAATTTTTTATAACTGCAAAGACGGATACTTTTTAAATTAAATTGAGTTTGAAGTACAGTATTGCCATGTAATTAAAAGGTGACCAAGCACACCTTTAGTCATGATTACATCGTTTGAGGAAACCAGAAGAGAATTTTCCCCTCTAACTTATAGTAAAAGTGGAATAATAAGAATTTAATCCCATAATGAGGACAAATATCACACTCTTCCTTTTATAGTCAGAATAATTAGTCAGATCTCTGAACACACATAAGTAATGACAAATTAAAATGCCTTTCAATTCCATATAGCTTTTATAATTATTCATCTGTTACTGCTATTATTGCTGGAAAGCCTCTTTCATATTTTAGTCAGCATCTCATTTGATACAAAAGAACATGGAAAATTTTACTGCTATTAATAAATATGCAGCCATCCAATCCAAAAAGAAAATTCCTTTTCATCTGAGAGATAAGCTGCATAATTCATGTATTTTCAGAAATTTCTTTAAATAGGAAATTGAAGAAAGTCATAGGGAAAAAGGACACATTACATAGTTTCCATTTGTGTGGGACAGTATTTGTTCTCAGAGAGTCTTAAATTTGATCGGATTTGAAGAGATCATTTCAAATGCATAGTGTACATACCAATCATAGTCACAGAGTTCGCTTTATTTTTGACATATATCATCATAAAAATGATGACAACTTAACCTTGTTTCCCCTTTCCAAAAGAAAAATGTAACTGAAACTTACTAGGGACTTTCTTGGGGACGTGGTTTTGGAACGTGGTTTACAAAAAAAGAGAGAGAATAACTGGGAAAATGGCTCTTTTCATTGCCTTCTCACATGAGAAGTTTCCATGTCGGTAAAGTAGACACCAGCCCTTGTCAGAGCTCCTGTGACAGAGGAACTGCAGCACAGGCTTTGCATTCTGAGGCCCCAAATCCAACGAGAGTCACGCCTGGAGGATCAGCTAAGGAAAACAGCTTCTTTCTATAGTTCACCACTTTGCTCATTCTGACCTAAATGCCCCAGGGAGGAGATATGCTGGAGTGGGTATGAGAAGAAAGTCATACATAATATGGGAAGGACTTCTTCATACCTTAAATTCTGAAATTAAACTTTTGTCACCTTTCAAATTACCACAAATGTATGTAGTCCTCCTGAGATACTATTGAGGAGAAAGGGCTGGAGCAAACCAACAGTCTGACCAAGTGTGTTTAGTTGAAGGCTACAACTAAAGATAAATTTAATGGTGCATTTATTCCACTCTGAGTTGTAATGGCATGATAATCCAATTAAAAAACAAAGCAGAACATCCTCAGCAATTGTCAATTCTTGTTTTTTGATAGCTAGGTGGCAAGTTATAGTGACATGAAAAGTAAAATTGTAAACCAAGGTTTCTGTAAAATGATAAGGGCAGAATTTGTTACATGAGAAGTTTGTTCCAGACATTTTCTACAAACAGCTGCTAAACAGCCATGATTTTGAATTTGCTCAGCCTAGCTACTTGAGATATACCAAGAATGTACACCAAAGACTTGTGACCTTTGCTCAATTTATTAAGGTAGTACAAGGATAAATGAAATTAAAGTTATATAGGGGTAAAAACCATATAGTGGAACAAGGATTCCCTCTTCAACAAATGGTACTGGGAAAACTGGAAGACACATGCAAAAAAAAATGATTCTAGACCACTCCCTCACACCATATACAAAAAACAAGTCAACATGACTAAAAGACTTGGATGTAAGACCTGAATCCATAAACAACATAGAGGAAAATATGGGGAAAACACTCCAAGACTTACACTTCAGGACCTGTTTCAGGACACGTTGACTGATGCTAAAAAAAAATAAAGGGAAGCGTAAACAGCTGGGACTACATCAAATTAAAAAGCTTCTGTACAGAAAAAGAGACAATAACCAGAACAAAAAGAAATCCACTGAATGGAAAAAAATTCTTTGCCCTACACACAAGTGAAAAGGCCTGATAACAAAGATCCATAAATAACTCATACAACTTAAAAAAGACAAACAAAAAGTCCAGTCAAAAAATGGGAAAAGATCTAAAAAGACACCTCTTGAAAGAGGAAATACAAATGGCCAATAGGCATATAAAAAAATGCTCAACATCACTAATAATCAGGGAAATGTAAATCAAAACCATAATGAGATACCATCTGACACCAATAAGAATGGCTCACATCAAAAAAATGGGCAACAACAAGTGCTGGCATGGAGGTGGACAGAAAGGAACTCTCTTACACTGTTTGTGGGAATACAAATTGGTTCTGCCACTATGGAAAACTGTGTGGAGGACCCTTAAATTACTGACAGTGGAACTACCTTTCCATCCAGCAATTCAACTTCTGGGAATCTACCCAAAGTTTACAAAAACACTAATTCAAAATTACACCTATTCTCAGATGTCTATTGCATGCAGCACTATTTACAATAGTCAGGATATGGAAACAAACCCAAATGTCCCAAAATAGATGAATAGATCAGAAAATTGTGGTATATGTACACAATGGAATATTATTCATCAATCAAAAAAGACAAACTTATGTCATTTGTAATAACATGGATGGAGTTAAAGGAAATCATGCTAGCAGAAATAAGCCAGAAAGTCTCACTTATATGTTTTCCCTATGGAAAACAATCAGACAAGAAAAATTTAAAACTATCAGCAGAACTGATGTATAGAGCAAGACAGGGGGAGGGGTGAGATGAGCACAAAAGATTAAGATGATAGTTCACATGTGACAAGGTGGTGAGAGAAACCTAAAGTAGACAATGTGTACAATAAAATTAATTAGTTAATTTAAAAAAGGAATTAAGTCATTCTAAAACTAAATGTCTCCTAATTTCTATTTTTTCTTGCTTTGCACTCCCTCACAAAAATGTAGAAATTCAGTGTTTCCTCAATCTCGTTGCTTTTTTCCCCTTAACCTCATTAATCAACCACAAATCTCACTTTATATTTCAATCTTAAATATGCTATTTCTTCTGCAGTCCCCTTGCAAGACGAGCCTAGGTCCTTGATGTTACCCCAGTCTCTTATCTGGCATCTTTGCCAGCTCTGCTGCTTTGTCACTGGCACTGCAGTGCTTCACTAGGTTATCACCTACTGGAGAAAATGAAAATGTTTTTATGCAACATACTAAGTTCATCTGTGTGTCACCTTAGCCTTCTCCTCCAGTTTCATCATTTTGTCAGTCACACCTCATAATTACTCTTGGCTCCAATCATACAGATTTACCAGAGGTTTCTGGATATGCTATACTATCATGTGTCTCTACAGCTTGCACAGTCTCTTCTTTCTGCCTGGGAACTCACCTTGCACCCCATCACTTGCTCAGCCCCTCACATGCCTCCCCAATGGATGCATACTTCCTCAAGGTATTCTTTATTGAATTTACCCAACAAAAATGTATTCAGGAAAGTATTTTGAGCAGCCCCTGGGAGCTGAGAACAAAAATACAAGAAAATGCCTGAAGTACAGGAAGTCATTGGGAAGCTGCTGTGGTTAAGACAATGGGGTGTAATGTGCTTTGGCAGGGAAAAGAAAATGGTTGGGGAAGAAAAGGAAGAGACTGTAGGGGAAGGGGATGAGGCAGGGAAGAAGTAGAGTCAAGATGACAGATTCACTCTGTCTGGTGCTATCTCTGTGTGATGTCCAAATCTTCCATATTTGTCTGAACAAAAAAAATATATTCACAAATCATCCATTATTAGAGGAACAGTGTAGTCATATTGAGACAGAGGGAGGAAAAGAAATGCTCAGAATTGCTAGGGAAGAAAGATGCAGATAAACCACAAAACACTGGAAATTAAAAGTGCAGGCAAGACTTCAGACCCTAGCAAATTGTTGCAAATTATTAGGTTCTCTGAAGCCAACCCAAGACAACAGGAAGTCAGATGGGATTTAGCTGTCAGCGCTCACATATGGGCAACACACAATGAATGAATACAAATCTTTCTAGTAAAACACTCCTATCTATAATGCCTATTGAATCAAGAAAAAAAATTAAGAAAATGCAGGGTAATTCAGAGAAATATCACATACTGTGAACATTCAAGAATGATGAATATTCAGGAGTACAGAATACTTTTAATGAATGCAGCTCTATCACTTCCTATTACACATGGACTAGCAAAGTTGACAAGAACTGTTAGTAATTAATTTACCAAAACACCTAAGAAAACAAGCTTCCTCTGCTTATATGGAATTTTCATTGTTTTTATGCAAATGAATGCTCTTGAGGTACTTGTGAACAATTTATTCCTTCAAGAAAGCAAATATTCTCTTTATAATCTTGTTTACAGTATTCATTTGCTTTGCAAAACATTTATCAGGAAATCACAAAATAATGAAATGTTAGCTGTGGAAAGGACCCCAGGGACCAAGCAGAGAAATCTATCGTCTATTTTATACATAAGAAAGTTCGAGAGCTCCTGACACCTCCATCTACACTCAGCATTCCTGAGGCATACACCCTCACATCATGAGCCCCCTTTTTTGGGGGGGGGGCATCTTTCCTCTAATGTTGTATTTTGTAGCGTACATGTGGTACATTTCCAGCATCTCAGGATGTTCTGCTGGGCAATGCTGGACTAGAGTTATCAAAAACATAAGAAATCAGATGTGTTTTGAAATATAAATCAGAATTCTATAAAAAAAAAGTTGAGAGCCATATCAAATCCATTAAATTTCCCTTTAAGTAAAATGGAGAAAAAAAGATCTATATTTGGTAGAGATTGATTTTTATTAAATTTAAATAATCTATAACTTGTTTCTTAAACATTTTAGTGACTCTAAGCTGAGGGAGCAGGGGAGGGGCAATTGTCCAGACTCTTGAATAATCTTTCCCCCCAGATCATCTGCAAAGACCCTTGGGTGTATATCAGTTAATAACCTAGAGGCCAGTAATGTCACTTGATTACTACTGTACCCAGTTTAGCAATTATCAATGTGGAAAGTCACTCTTTCAAACTGACCCTCGGCATAGAGAAACTGAATGATGGTGAAACAAAGCAGTAGAAACAAAGGAAAGAGTTGGCAGAAGTATATGCTGGTAGAGTGCCTGGTGTGAAGCAGATTGTTGAGGCGGAAATGGGAAGATCTAGTGGGATCAGATGCAACGTGCCTTGCAAAGAAGACATGCCAGGCTAGAATAGAGAGGAAGGCAGGAAGTTGATGGAGAACATGCTGTTTGACCCAACGCACAAGTCACTGGGGGTCAGGGAAGACACATACCTGGGTTGGCCTGTAGCTAATCAAAACAGGACGATCATCACAGTGCAATTTAATTATTTTCAAATAGCAAATTTTAATTTTTCAATTTTCAAATAACAGAAAGAGCACCCAGTTAGTATCTGGGTGTCTACCTAATGACTACATTCCCAATGTCAGGTCATCTTTCCAAGCCTCAATTTCCTCATCTAGTCAATTAAGAGCTGGACTAAACTGTCCTCTAGATCCCATTCACTTCCAACATGCTTACATCCTGTGTCCTGACGAAGGTCACTGTAATAGAGACTTCACAGAGTGAAGTCATTCAATTCCAAATTCAGCAGCCCCACCTAAATGATCACAAATTCTAAAATGACAAATCCACAGGTAGAGAGGCTTCTAACTTTTCCCTCTTCAATCTCAGGTTTTAGTTCCTAATCAGTAAATAACAAACACGACCAAATGTTTCAGCACAAGTCCAAGTATACTATTGAAAGCTGTCAGCACATTCTGCAAACAGAGTCAAACTCTATCTTATAAATGCACTGATAGGCCAAGGAAGAGGGTGAGAAAGTGAGTTTGAGCTCACCATCTCTGGGAGACAATGACCTGGTGAGTCATCATCCAGGGTACCCTTGTGTAGACTAAAACAAAACACTTTTTACCAAGAGCAAGAGTGCCTGCAGCATCTATGCCAGGCAAACACAATGACTGGAGACAATTTAGTCACTTCCAGCAACCATGCAGTGGTTCCAGCCTGATGCCCACTCCAAAAAAAATCTCCTTTCCTTACTGTCCACATAATGCAAAATGAGATACACTGGTATGGATTTGGAGTCCCTTGACACCATCTAAATCATCTAATACCAAATGACTTATCTGTGTCCCAGTCCCCTAATGTCTAAATTGGGGATTAGACATCTGCTATATAGAACTTTTGTGAGGAACCTATGGGTTAATGAAAACCTTCTATAAAATGTGAAGTTAATGGTGAATTATTCAAATGCAAATCATAACTTCACATGATAATAACACTTGACTACTCCATAAAGGCTATTTTATACATTTTAATTGAGATCATGTAACAGGGATATTAGCTAGCTATAGCATTATTAGTGATTTGCTTACATGATGAATCTCTAGTAACATGGATTCCAAGTATTCAAGGATTTGAATCTAATACACTAGAAGTATTGGAAATAAGATGTTTGTCACCCCGGGAAGATGGTGGAATTATTGGGCTACATTTTTCAGCAGTCAGGGCAAGAATGTGGAGGATATAGAGGAGGAACTGAGTAGTGATGCATAGGGAAGGTTTCAGGTAGGTGTGGGGAGGGCTGTTAAAATATATTTCCTCCTCAACCTGATCAGCACTAACGAAATTGGTGACCTGAGATTTTCAAGCAGTGTTGAAGTTGCCATCTGGCTTTCTCTTGCTTCCTGTAATAAACCAGGAGAGTGATGGGTGGAAGGAAGAACTGCTATACAAAAAGGAATCAAAGTTTGATGATTTTGAAAAGTCTTAGTTTTTCTGAACATCAAAAGATGATAAAATTAACAAATAACTTCCAGTAAATGGCTTCCAGAAATGACTGTGAAGAAAATGTGGTTTAGAGATGCTGCTACTAGGTGAAACTGCATAACCCCAGGTTCAGATTTTAAAAAGATCACAACTTCAGGCTGGTATTTTTTTCCCCACAAAGGGACCTTTAAAGAGGTTGAGGTTGTCCCTGAGGTCATCTCAAGGGACCATAGGGACAGTGACACTAGGAAGTGTTAGGGCATTGTCTCAGTCATATCACTAGAATTCAAAGTTAGAGAAAAAGGTTTTCTCAAAGAGATTTTTGGGTGTGTGTATTTTTCTAGTGCACTGAACCCCAACAAGGTTCACAGGACTCTCACAAAACTTTTGAGAAAATGGCATTAGCAATAACACTGGCATTAGAAGGCAAGAAATAAGAGAGTGCAGAATGAAAAGATGACAGGAGACCCCAGAAACTTCCAGGCAGGAAGTAAACCAAGTGTAATTCATTGGTGCAAACGGGCACTTGCGTTCATGAAAAAGAAAGCATGACTCAGAGGACAGACCAAGGTAAACAGCTGCTCAAGTGACTTCCAAATATCCCTGCATCCTGGTATTTGTGTCCTGGTGTGATCTCCTCCTCTTGAGTCTAGGCCAGAGCTGGTACTTTGTTATTAACTAACAGAATACAATGGGTTGAGATTCATATCCTGTTCCCACACTCCTTCTTGCTGGCTTATTCAGCTTGTGAACTATATGTTGTGAGATGCCCAAAGCCCAAAGATGCATATGGTCAGTAGTTTGCAAAGGATTGAAACGAATGAACATCACAGGGGTCAAATCCTACACACATTGGATGCCAGTTCATTTCTAGTGCAGTGCTGAATAAGGCCATAGGAAAAACCCAGAGCTGGAAAACCATGCCTGCTTTCTCAACCTACAGAGACTGTATGATAATATATGCTGTCGTTTTAAGCCACTATGTTTAGGTGCAGTTTATTAAGCAACAATTACCTAATGATCAGAGGTAGAGATTGAATTCTATCCCCTACCCCTATATTTATATGTGGACTTTCCAATCCCCACACCTCAAAATATGAATGAATAGTCACTGCTAGTGTGATTAGTAGGATAGCCCTGTAATCCAATACAATCTGTGTTTTCATAAAAAGTGGATATTGGTTATGTGTGTGTGTGTGTGCGCACGATCAATTGAAAAATGATTAAAAATAAAAAATAAAAATGGGGAATATTGGTATATAGAGGTAAGCAACTAGGGAAAACACCATGTGAAGGTTGGGGTTACACCACCATAGCTCACAGACCAATGAGCTAACAATGAGCTCCTCTTGCAAATGAGAGGAGAGAACTGCAACAGAGCCTTCCTGTGAGAGAACATATTTCTGTGGTTGAAGTCACTCAGTAAGTGGCATTTTGTTGTGACCATATTGCAAAGAAATATAGTTAATAAATGGGTGAAAAAAACACTCATGAGTATCAGGCAGGAGAAAAACCACCAAAGAATGATTTTCTTTGATCCCAGGAGTCTTCAGAAATACGGACACCCCTTCCTGATATCTAGTAAAGGAAACAATTCAGAACAATTCAAACAATCCATGCTCTAGCCAAGTGCTTTTGTCAAGCCTCCTCTGATGCAGAAGTTTCAGCGTCAATGTTGTCAGTCACCAAAATAGGCCTGCTTTCTGCATGCTGACCTCCTCCACACACCTCCAAAAGGCACAGGGGCAGAGAAGCCGATGAGAAACAAAGTGAAGTAAAACCCCAAGACACGGTATAAAGGAAAGCCAAGGTATGGAGAACCCACGAGTCTGTCACTTTCTATTTAAATTCGTTGCTGGGAAAAAAAATAAAGAGAAAATTGGATTCTTTTTTGTGTAAATTAATTTAGAGCACTCGCTGACCCACTTCAAGAACCACAGGTGGAATCACTTTAAAGAGAACAAAAATTCTCGTCTAATTTAACACGCACAGGTCTGGGCTCCATGAGGTGCACCCCAGCTCAGCCCCCGGCATGCCCGGATCTCTCCAAGACATCAAGATCCCTCAGTTCTCAAGCTCTAGATATACTTGCTTTCAATTAATAGACGAAAAGAAATTGATTATGTATGGAAAATTCAAGGCTGAAAAACAGACACTGATTAAAATTCAGGCCGACTGCTCTCATGCAGGACTGGCACATCCTGGTGGGGAAGAAAATCCTTTTTTGTTGACTTTGTTAATACTTGAGAAGAAAGACTGAAGAAATGAATTATGTGCCAATGATCCTCGGAGGGAAGCATCAGTTCCTGAGGCAGCATAATTATCTGCTTCCAGCAATGACCTTTACTCCCTGATGACAGACATGGGAGAAGAGGAGCCTGGCTCTCCACGGCTACAGCTAGTGTTCTGCTCCTGGCCGACTGCTATGGAAATGTAGGTTATGTGCAGCGTGTATGCACCAAGAGACAGCTCAGTGCTGCTCCTGCCAGATCCTTTGAGCAAATTCGGACACATTTTACCACCTCAGAGGTTGGTCTGAGTTGGGCATAATTTTTAAAAAATATAAATGCAAAATACATACCAACAAACATGAAAAAAATATGGAAATGCAATCATAATCAGGAATGACAATTCTCAAGGTGCATCATTTGCAATATTTTGATTCACTCCCATTTCTGAACAGTGAAGCAGCTTATGTGAATAAACAGCAAGCGCCAATTAGACATCTGCAAGTGCAATCTAAATGGAACTCTGGTTGGAACACGTGCCGCCCGTGTTCCCAAGCCTGGATGAATGCCACGGAACCTGGGGTCAGGAGGGAGATTGTGGTTAGCTCATGTGTACCAGCATTCAACTTCGGTGAGCACGCAACACCACCAGGGCTTTGTGACTGGGATCATTTCTTTCCTTTCTTGGCCTCTCACACAGTTATCTCGTGACCAGACTCCCCGACCAAAATGCAGAGTGGCAACAAGCACAACCTCCTGGACAGAAGTAGACCCTCATTGTATTTATCAGTAATTATCTGTACTGATCTGGAATTACCAGTATTGAATCAGCTATTTGAAGAGGAAGAAAATCAGTGTGGTGAAAGGGATGTGGATCTTGAAACCAGACAGGTCTGGATGAATACTGAAGCTCTGCCATTTACTACTTACATGACTGAGGGAATTTGATTCACCATTCTCAGGTCAGAAACCTCATCTCTGAATGAGATGTTAATATTTGCACCTTTGGAGCCAGGCACAATTGCAATGTGCTGAGAATACAGCAGAAACTCAAAGTGGCAAAATCCACACCTTATATGTTAGTATGGAGAAACTGGCCATGAATGAAAATTAGTAAATTATACAGTACATTGGAAGGCGATAGGACTGTGAGGGAAAATAGAATAGAGTAGGGAAAATGGAGAATGTGGGAACAAGAGTCACCATTTTGTATATGGTGGTCAGGGAAACTCCCATTTGTATGTGCCAGGGAATTTCAAGTTGACTAAGGGAAAAGCAGGCTCCATCTTCCATGGCCCTTCTGTCTTGGAGTACACAGCAGTCTAGGACACAGCCACCTCACTTCTCTTTCTCTCCTACCCTAAGGGTCAGATATGGAGTTTGCCAGCTCTTTCAGTTTCTCCTGGATCACTTTAAATTGTCTCTCTTCATTGTTATCCCTTAGTAAAATTCTTGCATCTTAAATTCTCTCTTGGCAGCTTCATCTTAGAGGACCTGGTTCAGAATAACACAGTGACCATCTGGTGAAGTCTGCTTTTTATCTAACTTGTCACTCCTCTACAAGGTATTTTAGGATCCTTAGGTATATTACATATAGAGCACAACTACATAATAGCATGTTAACACTGGAGATGTAAATATTCATGTTTCCACTGCAGCCTACTTGAAATGCTGTTGTACCTTCTTTTACACTGAATTTTTTCATTATAGTGACATTATCTTAAGATCCCTGTACCCATATAACTGGGCACAGCAGTTGGTCCACAAATCAAAATTGTCCATCAGCAATTAGCAAAGTGCTTAGCACATGACAGATGCTCCATACATTTGTGCTGAAAGAATGAATGAATGAATCAATGAATTATGTTTACTGACTCAGTAAATGAAAGTACAAATGAATGACACACAAACCTGGAGATAGGGCTAGAAATCAAAGATCGCAGGAAACACAAGAGAGGAAGAGAAAAGGTTTTCTTACATGACTAATAAAGAATGAGCAAAATCTTATAGATAAGGGTCATACGGAAGATCTAAGTTATCTTATTGTACTTCAATTACAAGAACAATTGTCAAGTATTTAAAATTTGGGATTTTGGTATGTTTGACTGATTTACTTTTCATGTTGTTAATATTTTTGTGCAATAAGAAGGTATACTGGGTAAAAGCTGGATGTTTGAAGAATGTGGGCAATTGGTGTGGGGAATGCAAAGCCTCATATCCAAATGGAAAAAACATGCATTTGCAGAAGAGACCCTAAAGGAAAATCATCAGCACCTTTCTAAGTGTTATTGCCATAAAAACCCACTGTCAAGATTAGGGAATTTATTAGATGAGGTAACCCATCCTAGTCTTTAATATGGGAAGATGTTATATTTTAAGAAATGGTAGCTAGTCCACTATGTATCGGAATTTGTAGTTTCTCATTTTAAGAAGTGAAAGCTTTGGTATAGTAAAGTTTTAAAACTTGAATGCAAACTCCAGGTTTTTCTTTTGCTAACTGCGTGACTTTGAACAAGGACCATGACCTCCCAGAACACTAATCTCCTATAAAAGAATAATAATAAAACTTTACATGCAGTGTTTGTGAGGACTGAGAGCTAATAAACGTGTAGACCACAGAATAGCATCTGACACACGGTCTCTGCTCAATAAACAAAAGCTGACTCGGCAGACAGAGCTGCTGTGGCATCCGATGCATTTTAAATGTCTGTGATGACTTTACAACTTGGTATTTCTCCAAAAAAATCTACTTGGAAAAGGCTTCTCATACTAACCCTCTGTTACTCTGTGACACCCACATACTCTTTGAGTCTCTCAGACCAACTCTAGTCCTAAGGGAAGCTCTTCTTTTGCAGGGTCTCAGAAATGTCCACAGTGTTGTTTCCATTCTTTAGGTCATCTTGTCACCAAACAAGCTGCAGCTGCTGCTACTGCTACTGCCACTGTTTTGAAAAGGTTCCTCTAACTTCCAGGCCAACAGCCTAGCTCTCCATAAATATGTGCACTTGTGAAGTTGTGCCTTCAGTTCTCCATTCTTATTCTCTGGGGCCCTCAGGCACCAACTTGTCTCTACTCTCCAAATTCTCATATCTGTTTCTTCTTCCACTTATTCAACCCTGTCTTCTGTAAATGTTCTAATAAATTATGAGCATCAGGGAGTTTTTCAATTGAGCTGATATTTACTAAACTCCTACTTGTGCCAGGCACTGGGTTTGGTCTTGCCAGAGACATTGTATTTTATAGGAGACAATGCATTCAAACATATTCATAAACATACTTAAACCTCCACTTGAAGAACTTGAGCTAGCAAGTTGGTTTGATATTATGGAACGAAGGTGAGTATCCCCATGCTAGAGATATCACCAGCATAGGCAGCCACATTGTCTTCTGATTTCCAAGAGGATTCTAGGAATTTACTCCTTGACTTGGACTATAAAGAAGTATGGTAAAAAAAAAAAAAAAAGTATGGTGGCTTAAAGGAGCTATACAGATTCTTTCATACTTTCCAGAGGAGAATCTAGTTTTAATCCCATCACCCCTCTAGCATGACTGGACTTGACTTGTGATTTTGAAGACCATCACACAAATCTTTTTTTTTTTTTTTTTTTTTTTTGAGACTAGGTCTCGCTATTTTTGCCCGTGGAACTGCAGGGTCTTGGTGCCCGGGGTACCACAGACTCAAGCAATCTCCAGTCTCAGCTTCCCAGGTAGCTGGAATTACAGGCACGTGCCATCATACCCAGCTATTTTTTTAGAACTAGGTCTCCTCTCGCTACGGGCCTCAGGCAGGACTTGAACCACGATCCCTAGCCCCAGCCGCTTCATAGGCTAAAGCTTACAGGCATGAGCCACCGTACCTGGCCTATCACAAATCTTTCTTTTGGACGCCACATATTGAGAGAAATTAGCTGCCATCTTGAAAGCACAGCCTTTGGTGCCAGTCAAGACTTAGGATGCCTGCAACACCACATTACGTTTTGGTGTTACTCTGATTCACAGAAACTGTGAGATAAAAAGTACCAGTTATTTTAAGCTACTTAGGCTGGGGGGTTTTATTTTACCAGCAACACATAGTTAATACAGAAGGAATAAAAGGAAGTTGGATATTTTGAGATTTTGAAATTAATAGGGGATACCAGGTCAAAATTAGGAACTGCAAAAAAAAAAGTTCAGAATTATGATTGACTCTCATTCCAGAATGAGAATGCCTATTTGAGTCACAGATAACTTTGAGAACCAAAATATGGTGTCTTATATCCATATAGCATTTCATTTCTTGTGATATTTGATCCTCACAGTAGTCCAGTTGGGAAAGTAGGAAAATTGTGACCTTAAAATTTTATGGATGATATAAAGTGAATAGAATTCACTTTAGAATGCACTAGAATTTCATCCACAGTAAGTACTGTGGATGGCATGAGAATCAGGACCCCTGAAATGTAACATATTTTTTCTACTTAATACTTTCTGTATGAATATGTTCCAAGGACAAAAACTATATTATTTATGGGAAAGGAAATACATAATGATTATTCATTGTGTGCCAAGATACCAGGTATTTTAAATATTTTATATTATTTAATCAACATATATAATATCATAGCTCTTATTAATATCAGTTAAGATGAGAACTCTTAACAGTGAGAGTAATTTATAACATAAATAACAGGCTCTTGTGCCAATTAAAGATATAGATATGTCAAAGTCACAGCCATTCACTATTAGTATAAATGTTGCTAATTTTCTCATAGTTATAAACTGACATAATATAAGGTAGAATCATTTTTGTCATAATTTTTTTGTGTCAGGCTTTTATATTTGGATAAAAGTCAAGACTAGAGCAGGCTTCAACTACAATCTCAATCAAATGGTCAACTTTAAGACTACCATTAAACATCTTCTGCTTTTGAAAATTATCAATCCATCACAATCTTTTAAAACAAACAAAAATTATCTACAAGTAACCTAGTTTTCAAGAGTTTATCACTGAATAAACTAGATACAAGCTTCTGCCCTTATAAACACAAACATCAGAATCAAGTGAAAATCTGTGGGCAAAATGCCATCCTGTCTCATACCACTTCCCCATTCAGCCTAATTGGGTCTTTAATATAATTCACCAATACTAAATGACAATCAGATATTCTCCACAGTTTTGAACATTAATAATAGCAGTAACTTACTTTTACTGAGAGCTAAGGCTAAGCACTGTGCTTAGCATTATAGTAATGGTCTTATTTGACTCTTCTATGATTCCATGATAATGTACCAATATTCATATTTTAAAGATGAAGAATCTGAAACTCAGAAAGGTCAAGCTACTTTCTGAATGTCATATAACTAGTAAGTTATATGACAACTAGCAACTCTCAGTTTATCCTCTATGTTCTTCACTATAAAGATTCATGGAAGTTTCTGCCCCAGTCTCCTCTCCTTCATTTTCAACAGATGAGCAGCATTTCTTCTTCACTAACACTGATCTCAGCAAGCACAAATTCCCATAGTCTTGTCCTCTTCTGTTAATGTTACACCAATGATCGATCCTTCCTTCCATTCTCCTTACAGTCAATGTGGGGAGTTCCTCTCGCTGAAGAACAAGATCTCCTTTGAGGTTAAGCTCTCTCCTATCATCTTTAGGCTCTTCTATGCAGATGTTAACCAGTAGATAGTCTATAGCCTCATTCATTTCCTCACCTCACAAACACTCCCTCCACATATCTCCATCTGACTTTTCTTCCAACCACTCCATAAACTTTCTTTCCTAACATCACCAAAACATCCGTGTTCTAGACTAGACAGCATTTAGATGTTCTTTTGCCAGATTTTTCTCTTAAATTTCACCCTGCCAATGATTCTCTACTGAAAAATTTTCTCTGTGTTGAGATATTACCTACAAATTCTTTTACCTCTATAAATATTCCTTTTTATTTATCTTTTCATTCTAACTTCAATAGTCTTTAATAATTAATATTTTTAATGATATGAACAGTTCAACAGCATCTTCACTTTTTACTTATTTACATTATGTGTCCATGATTATGAACATATTTATTTATGAACATATTTATTCTTTTCACTATTATATCTGAACTATTGTGTTATATTCTCAAACTGTTCTTCTAAATAATAGTCTGTGGGAAATCTTAGCACAGCCAAGCATTTAATGAAGATTATACTGTTTCTAATCCCTTTTTAAAATTTTATTTTGTATATATTTCACATCATTGTAAAGATTCCTTTTTAATCTTCTTCATAAAGTATCTTTTTCTACCCACAATTATATTTTACTCTTTTCCAGGATTTCATTTGCTTCTCTTCTCACTCTATATGCTTTTTATTCTATTCAATAGGATTCATTTTAACTACCACCTATATGAAGAATCCCAGAACTTCATTTTCACTCCTGATTTTGCACTCCCAAACTTTATATCCATTTTTATTGGTAAATCTTTCTAAATATCTTATAGACACCTTGAATTTAACATGAATAAAAGAGAACTCAGAATTTTCTTGTTTCTCCCACTCGGCTTTTCCTTATTTTGTTAGGTGAAACCCCCACTGTTCCTCCATTTATTGAGTTTGAAGTCTGGAGTTGCTATAGATAGCTCACTTTCACTCACCCCTTTCTTCAACTGGTACTACCACTAATCTTAGCTAACTCACTGAACCCTCACTGTATCAAATCCCACAACATTTTCTAAGTTTAGATGTTCACCATCTCTTGCCAGGACAATTTTATTAATATCTTAATTCTCTCAATCCTTATAGCTCTATTTAGAACAATTTCTTTCTCTCTCACACATACATAACACACACACACACACACACTCCTAGCCCTGCTATTGTTTCAGGCCATTTTCTCTCCTTCTTTGCTCCAAGATCTTTTCTAAAAATATAAACTAGCCTTTACTAATGGTGATGTATGTCACTTCATAGCTCAACTTCTTTCATTTGCTGAGCATCTATTTTCAACAACCTCTTCCAGGCAGTCTTCATACAGGGTAGGTTAGCTGCCACATTTTTTGTCTACCAATAATACTTTCTATTTCCCCCCATGAGGTATTTTCCATCTTATATTAAAACTACCTCTCTACAATTATTTTTAATACTAACTAAAATGCAATCCCTGTTTTCTATTACAAGACCCCTCAAAATCCCTGCTTTTTCTAAAACTTTTATTGCATTAGCCAATACAATAATGGAGAGATGGATGGATAGATGGATGGAAGGATAGATACATAGACAGAGAGAAATATCAGAGGGAAATGCAAGTGCTAAGTAGATGATTATAATAGATTGATGTGGCAGAGAATGCTTAGGAGATAGTAAGCTGAAAATAATTGTGTGATGATTGATAGAAAAGCACATCAAAAAGAGATTTCAGTATCTGTAGGAAACGTAAGGTAAAGCAGAAAAAAAAAATGGTTGATGGCTTGAAAGTCAGAAAGGTCAGCCCACATGCCTGGAACACAATGAGTAGAGAGACAGGGGTCTGAGCTGACACAGAAAGGTGAGTCAAAGTCAGGTCACATGAAGCTCTGTGAGCCAATATGAAAGTTAGGATTCTGTTCTTAGTGCAATGGGAAACCTTTGGTGTATTTTCACTGAAAGAAAATAAAATTTGGCTACATTCTTGAAATCTCACTCTGGTTCTGTGTGAGGCATGTTTTATAGAAAAGTGAATATACCCTCAGGGAGCAAGTTAGGATGCTGTTGTGAGGATTCCAACGAAGATGACACAGAGGCTTGGACTAGAGTATTAAGAATGGAGATCAAAAGATGGGAGCATAATTAAGACATAAATGTGCAGTACAGAACTTACTGACAGATTGGATATGAACTACAGGAAAAGAAAGGAAGTGAGGTTAACTTCTAGAAGTAATGGTGCTTTATGGTAGTGTCTTAGTGATTGGTGAAATTGATAGAGGAGGAGATAGGTCATAGAGGGAAATCCAAAGTTATCATTTTAACCATATTAGTTTGAGATGGTTGTTGAGCATCTAAGAGAGTATGGAATTTCAAGGAAAGGTCAGTTTGAAATTAATGAAAGTTTCCATAAATGTGTATACATACATTTGCCCATGTGTGCATGTCTGTGCAAGCATATGTATCTCATATATACATATTCACTTACATATATTGGGGAGGACATAATATATATTGAATTAGATCTCTTCAGGAGAGCAGACTGTTTGAAAAGACTAGTGAATCCAGGAAAGATTTCTGTAAGACTCTTTGTGACCAAACTTGAATGTGATAATCTTCCTCAAAACCTGTAGAGGATGTATAGGGATTGGGCAAGGACTCGATGTTTGTAGTTTAAGTTTCATACCTTTTGTCCTCTGAAGTCTGTCTCACTTTCCAAATAATCCCTGTACTTGTGCCAACTTCAGTGGATGGCTTCCTGTCACTGCCAACATTTGTGTCACCTAATACATTTCCAGTTTCACCCATTCACAAAATGACTAAGCTATTTTCTTTGCAAAGATCTTCCATAATCCTATCAAACTTTAAAATATATTTATTGAAGGTAAAATAGACAATTTCACCAGGGAAAATTAGATACCGTATGATAACTCATTTTTCTGAACAAATTACATAAATAATATTTCTAATCATAGATGCTCCATTATCCATGAAAATTCAGCAATAAATTAAGTCATAGCACTAGAAGAAAATGTTTTCTTCCTTTGTTCATCAATGAGAAAAAAAAAATCATTGTATCTTTGCCCTCAAGTTAACTTTATATGTAGATGAAACTATGAATTTTCGAGGTACTGTTTTAATTCTTTAGTATTCTGTATACAATTCATCCTTAGTAGATGTTAATCTTGCACACATGTGATTATAGAATATTTTAATTAGAGACATATAGTTCAATTTTAAAAAGTGATCATGTTTCACTTATAATTTTTGTATGTCTTGAAAGCAAAGAGATTCTGAATATTATTCACTAATATAACAAGTTCATCTTCCCAAGAAAATTGAAAACCTCTGAAATTACTATAACTTGGATTTGTTTAATTTTCTTCAGAGAGAAAAAATAGCTCAATCCTTAGTGCTTTGATCTTCCACTTGGTATTTATCTATTTTACCTTATATTGTTATTTACCCATCTCATTATAGCACTATGGAGGTTTTATAGCATGCTAATTAATAACATGGCCAGACTGAGCAATGTTTCCTAGAGGTCACTTCCTCTGTCTGTTTCTGGTTTTGTATTTTTATATCTGGCAGGTAAGCACTTTTGCAGCTTATATCATTAGTCCCATTCTGCTACACTCAGAATGCTTTCTTCACTGAAACTGAAGGTGGTGAGTACTAATATGAGTTTCTATCCCTCCTCACAGGTTCTAGTTCATGTTCATAAAATCGACCTTGCCCTTGTTCTTCTTGGCTTTATACCCATCTTCCCTTTCCAAAAGCTTTTCCTGCAGACTTGAAGCTCCAGTATACAATGCAAAGGGGAATCTTAATTTTCAAAAGTCAAAGCTGAGTTGCACATTGTGTTTATGTTTTGGAGATGGAGGTAGGTGAGAGGGAAAGGGAGCTGCTAGTGGTTTCCTTTCTCTTGTTGAACTCTAACCGAGACAATGCCCAACTACTGCCTTTTCTTGACTTTAGAGGATACAACTACTTATCAGGTTTTAATTTTTACCTTCTTAGCATCTCCATTTTAGGTATCTCCATTTTAAGTCTCAGTGCCATAAATGTGTATCAGACCTGCTTTCCAATTATATAAGATATAGATATATGTATTATTCCCTCAAAGATAAAGCACCATTACTTCAAAAGCCATATATCTAAAATGACTTACTATTTAACTTACTAGAGTTCCCACCAATATTTATCAATATACCTTTCTTTTCCCAGACTGAAGGAAAATAGACACCCAGGCAATTTGTGCAGTTGTCCTATCAGCTACCAGAGATGATGATCAAATGATTTCTTGGGCTTCTAGAGAATAACAGAGACCAGGAAAGAAGGCCATTGGATAGCACTTTTGACCTTACATGGCCACATCCAATCAATAGACAACATCTCTCTCTCTACCTCCAACTCTTTGAGTAAACCAACACATATGAGGGTAGATGATAAGGATGTTTTATTATAACCCATTCACTGCCCTCAAAGATAACTGTCCTGAGACTCTGAAAGTCAGGTGTCCAGGAAGTTTGCTAGCACTGCTGGGCTTCTAAGCACCTTTCAGCTTCTTCTTTGATGCTCATGGTCAGAGCTCCTATGGGGAAAAAAAAAAAAAACAAACAAACACAAGACTTCCATCCAGTGGGTGAGGGAAGAAGAGTCTTCTCTACCATCTTAATCCATATGCTCAGAGATTCAACAGCTATTAGCAACCAGCCTTTCTTGGATTAAAAATAATAGTAAGCTCTTTGCTCCTCATCTGTCTTCCAAAAGAGTAAAGATGGGTGAATGGTGAGGTCAGTACATCTACTCTGTTTCAGAAATTTGAAACTTTTGCTTCTGGAGTGCTAAGCTTGAGACCAAAAACATGATAAAAGACAATGAGGCAGTCTAAAAATAATTTTTGTGTGGAAGAAAATATTTAACTCATTGAATTATGTTTTTCACTTATTTTTTAATATGGCCAAAGTATATGAAAAGGTGTTACTTCTTCAAGTTTGTTCAGTAAACAGGCTAGATGTGCTTTGCATTCCCCATATACCCTAATTACATTCTCATATCTAACTCAATGACTCTTAATTTCCATCTCAGCCCCTTTCATGTAAATTTCACGTAGTTATGAGTCTGGAATTTGTCATTCATACATCTCATTGTGCAACTATCTAGGAATTTTCATGGAAAAGTAGAAAACATAGATTTTATTTTCCTCTGTGAATTTTTTTTAAACTATTAGCTTGCAACAGCTGTGCGTGAGAGGAAAAGGTATCATTTTGATAAAAGAAAGTGGTTTCCTAAAGTCGTATCAAAGGAGGGCCCAATGTTATAGGCTGTCATTTTCTCTCATAGAAATAGAGAAATTAGTCACAGCTAGCAGAGAACATTTTGGAATGATAATCATTGACTTTAGTCACTCAAATCCTATGTTGGCCTCAACCCTAATTAAGCAGTTGTGAAAAGAAAGACTACCAATTGTTGAGTATTCATTGTGGCATAAGATGAGATATTCTAGTCAAAAGATTCAGGAATAATCCTATTTCAAGTTTGAAAGGAAAGTTACCTGCATGAATTTTTTTTTAAAAAAACTCTAGTACAATAAAGCAGTTCTTGTTATGAAAATCTGGCATTTAGTGTTACTCTTATCTGCACGCTATCTTATAGGAATGAACCATACACCATAAAAAATGTTATAGGCATGAAGGGAGAAAGAATAATTAGAATGAAAGTAAGTTGAACAGATAAAGGTCTCTAATCATTATTTTTTAAATGCAAATGTCATATAATCTTAATCTAATTTTCATTCTTTCTTTCTTCCCTCACTTAATAGCAATGGGATAACTGATCAGGTATACAAGATTTAAATTGTCCTACTGAAGTAATGGCAAATCTCAAAGAACACCCAGGAAATAGGAACTTTTGCGAGAAGAAAGTTGTTTTTCAGGGGTATAGATTTAGAAGTCAAAATTTCTGACTCCCATAAGTACAGCCTTGGCCTTGTCTTCTTCCTTGAATCTGGACCCTGAGTCTATCTACTTTCCCTCCTTTCCAAGCCAGGTTCCAGGCTACATCAACACTAAAAGCTAAAATTGAAATCAATATGCCAGTTCATAATACTATCCTTGGATGCATAGCTGGTCAGAATTATGCTTGGTTGCCCACTCCACTTCATTGAGAGCTTTCAGAGTGACCATTGATGATCACCTCTGAGAGGAGCCATGAGTACATGCCTGTAGAGTAAATGGAGCCACAGAAATCTCACTCTAGAATCATAATGTTCTTGTGTTCAGGCACTTAAAGAATCACATTAGAACTTTAAGGATCTTACCTATAACAGTGATTTGTCATTCTCTACTGAGGACTTAAAACCTAGCACAAAGTGGGTCATTTAGTAATCATCTGCTATTAATAACCCAGTCGATGAATGTCCTCATATCTCTTCACCAGGACATATTTCACCTAAAATCTCCAGGCTATGATGGACCAAATTCTATCCACAGAAATTAAGCCTCTATATGTAACACATTTATGTCTAGACAGCTGACTAATATGTTATTTTGTTATTGTATTTCTTGGGATTTAAATTTGAGATGAAAGATACCCTTTTGATGTGCACATGAAAATCACTAGTATATCTTTTATTTGTATTGATTTTTTTTTTACATACTGTATTGATATAGGTGCTGAGAATCTGCTTCATTTCCCATCACTTTTACAAGGGGAGTAAGAGAAGTTGGCCACTACATTCCTTGGCTAAAATGAAAGATCACATACTTTTAGATTATAATTTGACATGGTTTCTCCTTTCTATGTGAAGCACACTTTTTTCTTCAGGACCTTATATAATACGCAATAATATAATTTTAACATGTGGTTTAACACTAAGAAACAGATATCTATATAACTACTTTCAAAACCTTCTAGAAATGGAAATAGTGGTAAAATATGAAGCTCAGTTGCCCTGAGTAGGAGTTATACTAAACTAAAGATAGATTTTAAATGAGAAACCCTATAACATCCAGATAAATCACATTATGACATAGACTTGGTGTCCTTTCTGATATAACTTCTCAAGGACATCTTGATTCAAAATTTAGTAAGTTATCTGGCCATGAAAACCTTAGCTATTAGTTAGTTTATCTTATTTAGCACTGGAAAGATATTAAAAACTGAATTTAATATTTGAGAGTGATTTATTATCTAGGAAATAAAATTAGAAGTTTGAAACATGTATTTAAGACTATTATAAAATATCTAGAAGAGAAATAAATTCAGTAGCCATGGTTTTAGAAATAAAAAATAATAAAGAACACATGTTAGGGTATCCTGTTAGGTGTCTTTAGAAGAAAGGACACTTAAATAAGGAAGAGAATAGACAGATACATCGTGGAGAGTATAATGGCATCAGAGCTGTGGGTAGGACTTTGAAATAATTGTGTCCCGAGCTTGAAATAGCACCAACATTTCTGAAAGCTAACTTCATAGATTTTGATTTGTATTTGACGACTCAGCATGAAATGAACTGAGATATTTCTGTGACCCTAAAAGCTATAGAAAAAAAAAAACACATTTCCTATTTGCTGTTAAGAACTTTTCAAATGATAGCCAGATATGACCAAAATGACTCATAAATTTATATTTGAACTGAGTTCTAGATTCTGGCTACTCAATAGCTTTGCCTATTCTCAATATACAATGTCTAGAAAGTATTAACTCAAAGAAGACAAAATTTAAAAATCTTCAAAATAATGATCAATAAATTATAACTTAAACAACAAAGGTTATCTTTTAATGCAGTTTCACCCTATACATGAAGATAATTTATTCTGGAGAAAATCCTTCCAATTCTGAAAGGTAGAAAAACTTTCAAGGGCCATGACTCAGAAAGTTATTTTTTCTCAGTTAATATTCATATTAGCCAGAATCTACCATGAGCTATAACACATAGATGTTTGAATAGAAAAAATATATATTTTTCATAATGATAAAATTAAAAGTGTAAATGGTGAAGAAACTCTATCTAAGGACACTTCAGTAACACAAAGCAAATGATTTTAGAATATTCAACCATAAGCATAGTCTATTCATTTTCATGGTTCATAATCCAGGGTTCTTGGAAGACAATTTGCTTAAAATACATAATTGAAAAAGAGAAATTGGTAATCAGATAGCTGAATAAAGTATGAAGCCTGGATAGGAATCAAAGAATAATGACAAGATTGAATAGCAAGCTTCAAGATCATATATAAATTAAGGACTTTGAGTAGGTAGGAAGGAAAAGATACAAGAAACTGAGAGTAAGAATACTCTTTGAAGGGTCGCTCTACATCTGTTAAATTTTCTTCATTGGAAACTAAGCCACAAAAAGGTCTTTTTGTAAAATACTCAAGGGCACAAAAGTTAGTAGATGGCAGAACTGGGATTGATGACAGGTGGTCTCATTCCCAAATAATATGCCTACTTATTCCACTACAACCCTTTCTGATGGCCCCAATCCAGATGCAAATATTTCTTCCTCTGAATTCTGATTAGCATTTTGTATCTCTTATACTTACAACATTAATTTTTTCTTCATAATTCAGTCTCTATTTTTATTAAGTAGAACTTTTTAAATTTATTTATATATAAATTTCACAACATTGTAATCTCAACATTAATTTTAATTAAACTTAATTAATTATTAATTGCATCCCCTCAGTTAGTCAAAAATTTGTTGAGGTATAATTATCTCTTATTCCCTTCTAATTGCACCCAGGGCCCAAGTAAGTACTTAATAAATGCCCCCATACCAGGTGCTCAATAGATTTTGGGTGTGAAGTTAAGGTAAATAGACTCTGGGATGTGATTTATCCAACTTGTCCAAACTTCTACCCCCTCCACCCTGTGAAAACCTCAGTCAAAACTGATCCACTCAATCTAACTCTCTACCCGAAAAAGATGTGATAGAGCTGAATTCAATGGCACACTTCCATATGTTATTGGGAAGGCATGTTTCCATTCCCATCTAATTTCCTACTCCCATGTAGCCTTCACAAAATTTACCATAATGACATGAGGTCCTTCATTTATTTAATTCAATTCCTTGGCATTTCAAATTCCATGATAACCTTTAAGAGATTAAATAAAGGTAAACCAAATTCAATATCATACTAAAATTTGAAGTAAAAGTCAATAGGCACTAAAGATAATTTATAAATGGATATGTTTTATCTCTAATAACTTTGGGTAGATATGTGTAAAGAAGATACAGTGACCTGCAGAAACCTAGGAAGAGTCAAATTCCAAAGGCCTGTGGTTCTGAGACAAGGGACAAGGTCTCTTTCAGAACTTCCCTATGTCCTCCTTCTCCCTCTGCTTGCCCTTAGAAGCCATTAGTTTGTATTCTGTATTTTTATTGGGCAATGAATTTAAACTAAGCATCTTTCTCTAATTTATCCTTATACAACCAACTTCATTCCTTTTGCCTAAGTCATGAACATTTTAAAACCTCCTTTGCTTTTTGTTTAGAGACTGCATGTAACAGCCTCTAGGAAGCCTTTCCTCACAGCAGACCTAGCCTTCAAAAGGGTGGTCAGATTCTGTGGGTCATCCAGCAGGAGAGAAGCAAACACAGCAGGGTAACTTTTATATTCAATCTTCTGACAGGTGAAAATACAAAAAGTTAAAAAAGATGAACTTTGAAGTAATAAAATTAAAGTATGTTAGACTTTATAGAGACCTTGATTATCCTATATCCTAATACCCTCAAGATTCAAATGAGGATGTTGAGGCTCATTGAAGACACATGATTTGTTCAAAGCAACACAGGAAAGAAATGGCTAGAGTTTTCCCTCTGTATCCATGGAGGATTAGCTCCAGGACACTCAATAATACTAAAATCCACAAATTTTCAAATCTCTTAAATGAAATAGCTGCTGCCTATAGCCTATGCATAATCTCCCATATAATTTTAAATCACCTCTGAATTACTTACAATCTAATATAATGTGAATGTCATGGAGACAATGTTATATTGCACTGTTTAGGGTATAATGTTAAGAACAAAAAGTCCATAGATGTTCAAGACAGATACAGTAATTACAGGCCTAATTATACACTATGTGTGCATTTTCCTCCCAGTTGGTTGAATTTACCTGTGTGGAATCCCTAGATATCGTTGACTGACAGTACTGATAAACAATGTACATAAACCTTAAAAACATTAGATAAATTGAAGGAGACACAAAATATATGCATACACTATATTATTCCTTTAACTCCTAGAATAGGCAAAATTAAGCTCCAGTGATAAAAATGAGAAAGAGTTGGTTGGAGATAATTTCACTGAAAAATATCTCAAGAGAACCTCTAGTGGTTATGAAAATGCTCTAAATCTTGATTTGATTGCGAGTTATATGATATACTTGAGTTTCAAATCCACCACACATGAAACCTACTCATTTTATTACATGTAACTTACTTCTCAACAGGTTGATTTTTGGAAGCTTTTAAAAGCTACACAATGTATGAGAAACAAGGCAGAAGTTGACTCTGATTCTCTGTCTCCCAGATCAGGTCTTCTGGGTCCACCATCCTCTTGCCAGTTATTTCCTTTCTTGTTGTAAATGCACATCTCAGAACTAAATCAGGTAAAGGTCATCCACCCTTGGTGACTAGGCCTGGATGACCAGCTGAAGCAGCATGTCAAAGAACATGGAGGCATTCAGTGGGATCCTCAGCGATATCTGGACATTAAATTATCAATGTAGAAACACTCTGGAGACAGTCATAACTCATGCCAATTCCAAGCAAGACAAAATAATGATTACAAGTCCCCCAAGAAGGAAAAGGGTTAGGAAATGAGTGCACTAGGAATATTAGGTGCCATTAGTAATTCCAGAACTAATATGAAAGAATGAAAGTGGTCCCCATTTAATTCTTTTCAAGCCTGCAAAAAACCTCATCTATTCACATACTGTAAATATAATGTATCCCTAGGTATGGCATATATAGCAAAAGCATGCAAATGAGACTTAGGGAAAACAGAGTTGTTAGTATTGCCTGTTCATTAGAGTTATATATACAGAATTAGCTGTATAGTTTTCTCTTTCATAGGAGACCTTCCTCAGAGAAGGCAGAGATGTTGACAGCAGCGGGGCTTGAATGTTTTTTGATTTTTTTTAAATCTGGCTACAGACCCTGCCACGTCCTCCTCCCTACTGACCAGACTCTATTTCCAGTGTTGAGGACTTCTCCTGCTTAGGAAGATTTGGTGACACTTCAAAACCCTACTTTCTATTTGTACACTCAAAGTCATAAAATGGGATAAACAAAGCAGTAGCTCTTGGTTCTAGACTTTACTTTTTATCTCAAATCCTTTCAAGAATTCTGCAATGAAGGTCAGCTGAAGAGAAATGACTTAGCACCCTGGTAAAGGACAGCTGCCTTTCCAGTATTTTCCCATGCCCTTTTCATACAGAACTCTGCTGATGGCAAAAATTTAAAAAAAACTTTCTCATAAAAAAGTACAATTCCAAATGCCTAGCCCTGTGGTTATTGTATGTTTTGTTTAATTCCAGTTAAGCACATTGAAAATTACACAAAGAATATTTGCATTTTTAGCCTTTGAAGAATCAATGCATTGATTTATTGTTTGTTTGCTCATTTCAAACAAGAACATTTTTTGAGGCTTTAAGCTACTTCTATTTATTATAAATACAAAGTGTTTGTGATGATGATCAGTATTTCTTACAAAACGATCTTATTTATTATTCTTCTTCATCCCTAAGATAACTACCATCCCACATGCAGGAAGTGAATCTCATAGTATTTAAAGTAAATATATTCTAGGCCTGAAAATTAATCTCACTATCCTTTCAATCATTTCACAAATAAATGAATATAATAGGAAAATGAATAATATAAAGGCTTTGTCTGGAGAATTCATACAAATTGGAAAAAACTAGGGAAAAAGCAATAAATATTATTCTTCTCAAAGGATGAAGCAAATTAGAAATTAATGTTAATTTTTGTTTAGTCTGATTTACTCACTTAGACACTTGTGTCTCATTTTCAAGCAACTGAAATATCAAAGTAAGTTATGAAAAGTTTCATTATATCTTTATTTATAGGAAATATAATGTCCTAAGGCCTGGAGTGTAGCCTGAGCTTAAATTTAAGTACATGGGGGAACTGCTCATTAGTCTATAGTATATACTCATGTGTCTTTAAACTTCATTTTAATCATTTGTCCTAATTGACAGACTAGATTTCCAGGAAGTCCTGAGAATTTGTATTCCTAAAACTTTAATCACATCAGATCTTTAATATTCCTCTTGCTATTTAGTAGTGAAACAGAATTTCATTGCAATTATGTTGTTTGTGCCATTTGTCAAAAAGGGAAAAAAGCTTCTTTACTACCTGTAAAGAGCAATATATCAATAACATTAAAAATTGATAAAAATAATATATTAATGGTAATATAAAAGAAAACTTACTTTTGCTGAATTGCCTACCAATTTTGATGGGGCTTTAGACAAGAGACCTGACACTTCAGTTCTTATGCCATAAGATGGAGATGCAAATATCTAGCAAATGACAAAGATGTTGTATGTATCTGATATAACACTTTCAAAACATTTGTCACTGTACTCTAATCACACAGACGTTTTATTCCAATGATCAGTAATGACTTCATCACTATCATTACCACCATCGCTACTGAAAGAGGTATAGTACATTATCCCAGTGAAAGTATTGCCTTGTGGAATAAGACAAACAAATTTCACAATGTATTAAAATCCTAAGATTCTAAAATAAGTCCCACAAAATAGAGGGCTTCACACAACATCAATTTGTTCCCTTGTAGTTCGAGAGGGCAGAAATTTCAAACCAGAATATCATCAGGGCACAGTCCTTCCCAAAGTTGTATAGAAACCTTGCTTCTTCTAAATCTCAGTGGTTTCTGCTATCCCTTGGCTTGTGAAAATATAATCCTGACCTCTACCTTTCTCTTCACATGGTTTTCTTTTCCATATGTTCAAATCTTCCTTTAGTTTCCTTTATTTGAGGCTTAGATTTAGAGTCCACCCCAAACCCATACTAATTTCATCTTCAGACCCGCCACTGTTTATATCTGCAAAAAACTATTTACAAATGAGGTCACAGTGTAGATTTTGAATATACACAGTTGGGGGGAGGGCATTATTCACTCCATTAGACATAGCAACCAATTGTAAATAATAGTGCTGTGGACCTATATTGAAAAGAATGTTAAGGTTCAATTTTGGATCAGTGGGAAAGAATACCAGGATCATGAGCAAAGTACAGGTATTCACCCCTTATCCGTAAGCAGCTGAGACTCAAAGAAGATATTTAGAGTCCAAGGTCACTCAGTGGCAGGGTTGCACTAGAAATAAAATCTTCTGACTCACAATCCAGTGTTCTTTCCATGACACAATTTAATAATCTTGACTCATCTCAACACTTCTCTGGAAATGATTACTAAAAATATACATTTAAGACCTTGAAAATTATTGACTCCTTAGTATTTATGTTGAAAACATTCAAGAGCTGGTATATTTGAGGAAAGTATTACTAGTAACAGAAAGAATATTTTCTGATAACAAAGGTGTTAAAGAGAATATGTAAAATAAAATATTTTAAAAATTCTATATTTATAATCATCCATTAAATAGCTTTAAAAATATAAAGCAGAAAACAAAAGTTAAAAGGAAATTTAAGCAAACACATGTTCATATTTAAAGGTTTTTAACTCTTTTAGAGACCAAAAGATGAGAAAATAATTGTAACATAGAACAAGAGAGGGGAAGAAGGGTAAAAACAGGGGTGAGATTAAGATGTTGAATAGGTGATAAGGTTTATCTATTAAAAAATAGATAAACAAACAAACAAACAAACAAACAAACAAACAAACAAACAAATAAATAAATAAATAAATAAATAAATAAATAAATAAATAAATAAATAAATAAATAAATAAATAAATAAATAAATAAATAAATAAATGGTTGTAAGAGCCCTGGTCCACATGGCTATTTGCTCTTACAGAGTAAGCTCCATTATCTTTGGTTTTGTTCTCCAGGCTTTGAGTGAGCTGTGGTCACCCACTATAAGAGAATAATAATTCATAAGATATTTTGAGAGAGACCACATTCACATCTCTTATTACAGTATATTCTTATAATTGCCCTATTTGATTATTAGTTATTGCTGCTAATCAATTTCTGTACCTGACATATTTTTGAACTCTTCCATAGATGTGTGTATAGGAAAATTACAGTGTATCAGCAGTTTCAGGAATCTACTGGGGGCTATCTACCCTTGTGGACAAAGGGGGACTACTGTTCCTAACTTGCATATGTGCATGTATTTGTGTTTCTGTTTATGAGACAGATGATTCCATATTTTTTCATAGTATCTTTGTCAGGTTTGGTACTATTATTGATTTCATTAGGCAAGATGAGAGGTTGTCCCTCTATTTCTAGTCCCTGAACAAGTATGTGGTAGACTGCTATTATTTCTTACTTATCTAACAGGAAGAATTTCTTGGTGAAGTCATGGGCCTTGGGATTCATACTGTGGGAGTTGTTCATTAGGAATTAAATTTCTTTAATGGAATGTGCTCAGGTTTTTTTTTAATTTCTTCTCATTAGTTTTTAATAAGTTTTGAAATGAATTTATCTACACTAAGAAATATATTTGGTATAAAATTGTCCATGATATTCTCTGCTTATTTTTAATACATGTAGGATATCTTTCATTATCTAATTTTCTTTCTATTTTGATTTTATTTTGATCAGTTTTGTTAGAAATTTATAAAACTTACTAGACTTTTTGAGGAAATAATATTAGGATGTGTCAAAGTTCTTTTCTTCACATTTCCCTCAATTTATTCTTCAGAAGGAGAGCAACTATGTGCTCTTCAGGTAGAAAATACCATGTCTTGGTTGAAGTAAAGAAGTCAGTGCAGTAGGAGAGGTATCCTCCTGGCATCAATATATTTATTAAATCAGATCAGGGAAGTGATGTCCTTGCTCAACATCCATCATAGTACTTTCTACTGGTACACCTCTCTTCCCAAGTGCCATGGTTGTTGAGTACAATGGGTCAGTAGAAGAAGAGTCAAACACTGCCAGGTTCAGTATAGTTCTGTCATTTTGTTGGCAAAGGTCAATCACTTAGCCTCTGTAGCTTTAGCTTTCTCATAGAAACCAATGGGTCAAAAATGATATTTTATCTTAAAGGCAATGAAAATGAGATAATAGTATTAAATGAGATAATAGTTGTGAAAACGCATGGCTTAGACTATGGAACATGAAATGCTATATGAATAACTTGAAAGACAGGTCTTTCTGGAACTGTATGTGTTAGTTATTTCTTCAATAGTTATCAGTGAGTAATGCTACTTAAGGTCATGATTGTCGACCTTTTTCTATTTACTGAGATTCATACATGCTCCCAAAAGATTATCATTTATTATTGCAACTACTGGTAATGTGTCTGCACCAAATGTGTGACAATTAGAATGCATATAGTGTCTCTTAAAACATACGGTAGAGGTGACAAAAACTATACTAGCAGCAGATGGGGAGTATCCAATACAAATACTCCATAACAAATCAGTTACTCCATAACAAATCATGGAAACTATTCTGAAGAATTACCTTGATTAAAGGCATCTGAAAGATCAGCATAGAACAAGTCATGAAAGTGGCTTTAACTCCTAAGACATCAAAACCCAGAGGAAGACTGAGAGTCAGTGAAAAATCTGTGTTACATTTTGCCATCAAACTCTGACTCCCAATGACCTTGTTCTCACAATATTTTTGCAAAGAAATTTCCTTTCCCAGAATGTTCCATCTTAATATCCCTGCCTGGAAAATTGTTACGCATTATTTAAAAGCACACATTGAATTCAATCTAAAAGGTTTATAAAGGCTTTCGTATATATCAAGTAAGTACTAGGGTTATAGCAACTGCAAAATCAGACCATGATCTCATGTCTATATGTTCAGCCTCTGCACAGTTTCCCTGAAGAGCCTGTCTGGCTGTTCCCTTCTGTTACTCAGGGTCCCATGAGCATATTTTGTTTTGCTTTAGAGTAATAATGCTATGTGTACATGGCTGCTTCCTGGCCTTGCAGGGAGTGCCACAGAGATAAACCTACATGGGAATTCTTTTCTCTTCCCTAGTGCATACTTCAGAGTCTGACACACAGTGGGTGCGCAATAAATGTCTGTGGAAGGAACCATTCAGTATTCATGAGACCTTGAGACAGTCAAATCTGCAAAACGATTCTCTCAATGAATATGAGAGAAATGAAACAATTATGCTCAGGAAAATTACACATTTTTGAAACATTCTTTGCTTCTTCCAATTTTATTAGAATTTTATTAGCAATCCTAGCAGCTAATTCAAAAATGTCCCAACGCTGTCATTAGTTTTTTAAAGAAATGTACAGTATAAATAAAAGTGAAATTATACCTGATTATTTTTTATCCAGTGAAAGTCATGAGAAACTTTTTAAAAAATTCAATAAGCTTCCCTTTTATTGGATAGTTATGTATATGAGTTACACTATATCAAGAGATTTGTTAAGTGTCTATAATAATCAACATTTATCCAGTAGTGGTAAGTGGTAAAAGGCATTAGTAAAATTTGTCTTCATAACACCAAAGTCTGCCACATTCTGCAGACAGATAACACTGTATAATTTAAAATACAATATAGATCTAAGGGTTTGTAGAAGTGTGTAGAAATGTCTTTGAAAAATAGGTGAAAAATTTAAAAAGAAAAATATCTGTCACTACTTGTACCCCTAAAAAGTGGGCGGGGGGAGAGAAGAAATCATTTTTCAAGTAGCTAGGCTGTCACTGGAGGCTTTAGCAGCAGAACTATCAGGGAGCTATAGAGTTAACAAAATGGAACTTCCATGTACTTGTTTTGAACAAGTAAAATATTTGGTCTTTGTACATCATGCTAAAAATTGTAATCAAAAGGAAAGAAGATTGAAATGATGAAAGTACCTACTTGGTCTGGTGTTTAGATCCTTTCAGATGGGCGTGATACTGTTCTATTGAGTTTAGGGAGACACTGCAGATGGTACATCTGTAATTGCGCCGCAGACCTGTGGACAACAGAGACCTAATTAGCTGGAGCCTTGTCATCAACCACCTGAATGAATTCAGAATTTCTGAGAATTCGGGCATGGAGCATTCAGAGACCGTCTGATCCAAACCCCACCACCACCTCAATTCCTCCATGGAGAGTCCAGGCAACAAGCTCATTAGCAGATGTATGACCATGAGAAGTTACAGCCTACTTTATTTCCAATGACTTTTTTGATTGGAGGGAAAACGTTTCTGGACATTTTACAGCTTGAACAAGGAAACATCCTAAGGCATATAAACATGCTAGTCATTATCTCTGTAGTGAAATTTGAGACCGAAGAGAATCTGCCTCAATTGCTCTTTTACCACTACTCCAATGGAAGCACCAGAAATTCAACTTAGACATTCATTTGGATTCATTTTTCAGGATCATCTTGTGAAATATCTGTGGTCAAGGATTCTAGGTGCACTGGGAGTGGATGTTTTAACATATATTTGAAAAGGAGTGATTCTTTACCTTTGAATCACATACAATTTTATAATTGTATATGATTACTACCTCAGTAAAAGAAATAAAATATAAAAGAACTGTAAATATCCAGGAAAATGAAAATATAATAATTCAATTCACATGAAAATTTATTTTTCCCACAAGAAAATTTAAAAAGCTCATTTGCCTGTTTTTATATAATTCATTCATTCATAGAAGATCCATTCTGACGAGGTAATAGGGACTCCATGATGAATAAGATGTTCCTTGACTCCAGGACTTTTGGAATGTATGAGACACTTTGTAATGTTGATTTACCTAGAAAGAAACATCTTAGAAAGCAGCTTTAGCTAAAACGTTTTAAACATCTGCCACAAGAAAGACACAGACCCATAGTGGAATCTATTCCTTTTGGTAGAATGACCCAGTAGAAAAATAGTAAACTCAGACTCATGACCAGAACTTTGAATTTAGCTCTTGTATCTTATTAGTTGTGATGGTATAATCTATAGGAAATCATAGTATTTGTTCCTTACCTCAGTTTTGTCATCTACTAGATAGAGACAAGGTCATCCAAAACAGTGATTTATTGTATGCACTAATAAGCTGTTTTAACATGCTTAAAAAGTATGAGTTGCTGTTACTAGTTTGTCACAAAATTCTGTTTTACAAATATAAAGTCAGGATATTAAGCTGGTATAGCATTCTCCCCCTGCTGAATGCATGGTACTTTTTAAGAGACAGTATTATTCCTACTTTACTAAGATGAAAACAATGCAAAGTGTTGAACAATCTTTAACATTGATAACTGGGTGACTTAATATAAAGTATTTGCTTCTCTAGACTTCTGCTATTTGCAGCAAGGACTATGTGAGATAAAGCAAGTATGGGAGTATCTAGCATGTAGCAAGTGATCAATATAGATTATTATTATTATTATCTCAGAGACATTAAAATGGAGAACTTTTTGTTCCAATAGCCCAGATGAAGACCTGAGAAATAACTGCCAACTACAACCACATCAGAGTTTAGGACAACCCAAATAAATGGTTAAGTACCAGTTCCCATTTCTAAACAGACCATTCACAACTAACTTATGAAAGAGACTAGAATAAAAACAAACCAGTAAGAACTTTCTTAAAATCTGTCCTATTATACTGAGAATTCCAATATAGGCCTACATCGAGAAACATGGACAAGCTCAGGTAAAAGGCTTAATCTTACCCGTTAAAAGTTTAAGAAAAGGAGAACAAAAGCAACCAAGTCACTAGGAAGAAATAATAAAAAAAAGAGCAAAAATTAAATAGAAATAAAAAAGACAGTACAGTAGAGCAATGAAACAAAAACTGACTCTTTGTGAAAGTAAGCAAAATAAGGAAATTTCTAGCTAGAGTTACTGAGGAAAAAATATGAGAAAATTAAAATCAGAAACAAAAGATAACCACAGAAGACATCTCAGAAATACAAAGGACCATAGGCGATGACTATGAACATCTTTATGTCAAAAAAATTGGATAACCTAGAAGAAATGGACAAATTCTTACAAGCATGTAACCTTCTAAGATTGAATCAAGAAGAGATAGAAAATCTGGTCGGACATATTACCAGCAAGAAAAATATCTCCCCTCTCAATAAAAAAGCCCATACCAGATGGTTTCGCTAGTGAGTTCTACCAAACTTCAGAGAGAAACTAAAACCTTTTTAAACTCTCACAGAAATTTAAGGAACAGAGTTGCTTCCAAGTATACTTTATGAAGCCAACATTACTCTGATACTAAAAGCAAAAAAAGACATCACAAAACAAAGTAAAAGAAAATAACATACAACTCAATAATCATAAAACAAATAACCCAACCACAAAATTGGACAAGGCTTTACTTAATTGTCCTAGTAAAAGTCAGTTCAGTAATTAAAAAACAAAGATGAAAACACATGTCTCTGGGATCTTCTTGGGTAGCCATCTGAGGAACTTATAACTTTCTAGCATAGATATTTCAGAGATGAAATAGATGACAGTTGAATGTCTTTACTTTAAGCAATGACTCTCAAACTTCAAATGTGGGAGCATCCTCTGGTGATCATTCAAAAATTCAGATTCCTAGGCTTAGCATCTGAAGATTCTCTGACTCTATAAACTATGAATATAGCCTAGAAGTAACACAATTTTCAGGCTTATAATTCTCACCCCCAACATATACACACACTTTAAAAAATATTGCTCACAAACTCAAACATCTTTTGGTAACTTCAATCTGACAGAACAAGTCCTTCAAAAAATACTATCCCATAAAGTAGTGTGTTTACAGTGACTTTCCATTTCACAGGTGTGCATGATTCAGCAAGATTATTTAGTCCTCAAACCCAGAGGCTATAAGTTATTACAGCCAGCACGTGAATTTGAATACTCAACCACGGCTGCTCCATACTCCTCTTTTAAGCATGGAATCAGAATACAAAAAAAGTTTCAGGCTTTATTCTTTCCAAAATTCATCATCAATCTTGTCTTAAAAAAATGGTTCCCACTACTTAGATGAATCCTCTTCAGACTACAGAATAATGGAAGATATCCTCAGAACAAGGAGGTTTAGCTTGGTAACAGGCATATTTTTTCTTAAAGATAGGCACTTTAAAGATACAAATCTAAAACAAATCTAAAAAATACTCTGATCTTTTGCTTTCCATTACAGCTCTCATGTTCCACTGTCAAACAGCGGCGTGGGTAGAAGATATTTGGCATTTTATTGTGGTACAAACTACAGGGAGCATAAACTAGAAGGCAGTACATGCAAAAAAGAACAAAGGCAGAGAAGGGGCAGAGAAATCCTCCTCCACATATGACACACCACCCTTGGCGGAAACATACTCCCTTAGTAATATTTAGTTGTGATCCTACTTACTTTGGAATTATGAGACTCTTTTTTTATTTAGAGAACTAGATAATCTTATGAAACAATAATATTAAATTTCTTATTTAATTTATTACCAGTGTAATATGATATTAAGAGTATCCTAAGATCTTTGTAGACATAAAAGTTTTTCATGAACTGCTAATATGTGTTAGGAAGTGTAATCCCTGTCTGCAAGTAGCTGATACTGGAGTTGAGAGAGAAAATAAGTATGTAAGTAGCAACAGTGCAAAATAGATTATAAAAATTGCCATAGTCAGGAAGAAGTGAAATGATATTGGGACTACAGAAAGAGATTGTAATTATGAGAATCTGGTAAAATTTTGGGAGATATGTGACTTTTGTATTTATATTGTCCCAATACAGTGTGTAAATAGATGTTACACAGAGCTTAGCATTACTTAACTAGTCTCTATGTCTTTGAGTCTAGCAAAGCCAGACTTTAGATATCCCTGTGAATTCAACTGCATGTATTCTAGTTAGAGAAACATCATTATGCCTGTCATGCTGCCAGTTATTTTGCTGAATGCCAAGAATGTAGTAGAGAATAAAACAGAATAAATTATCATATGGAGCTACTTATGTAAAAAGAT
This sequence comes from Uropsilus gracilis, assembly GCA_004024945.1. NCBI lineage: Eukaryota > Metazoa > Chordata > Mammalia > Eulipotyphla > Talpidae > Uropsilus > Uropsilus gracilis. The sequence continues at coordinate 33,919 of PVHY01002706.1, read as the reverse complement.
AAGAAACAAATAAAAACATAAAGATTGTGAAAGTACCACATAGGATATAAACACAATAATGAGAGGGAGGAAGCAAGATTTTGGACAGCATTATCAGCAGAATTTTTGAAGAGGAAAATGAGAGTAGAGCAATGAGCATTAGGCTATGATGTAAAGAACTGGCTACAGAGATGTCCGGGGAGAGTACCAGCAATTGCCTAGGGCTAGGATAGAAATCAATTTGGACTGTTCAAGGTTCAAAAAGTGGTGAGAAGATGATTGGCTAGAAAACTGTGGTACATATACACGATGGAATACCACGCATCAATCAAGGAAGACAAACACATGTCATTTGCAGCAACCTAGATGGAACTAGAAAGACTCATATTAGCAGAAATAAGTCAAAAAGAAAAAGAGAAGTACAGGATGGTCTCACTTATATGATGGATATAGGGAAAAACAAACAAACAAATAAGAAAGAATGAAAACAACCAATGGAACTGAATCATGGAGCGAGAGTGGAGGGGGAAGAAGCAGGGGAGGTGAAGAGCACAAAAGATCAGAATGGATAACAAATGTTAGTGAAATGGGAAAGCCCAGGAGTACACAATAGTGGAATAATGTAATATACATATAAATATACATATACATATACATATATATATATATATATATGTATGTCAGGAGGAAAAGTAAAAACAAGCTAAGCACCAAACTGAAGTACACAATTTCAGGTGGGGGGGGTGGGGGGAAGGTGGAATGGTGGGGAGGGTGGGAGGGATAAATCCCTGGGATTACAATGATGTGAAATTTATATATAAATAAATTTTTAAAAGTTTTAAAAAAGTACAAACAATGATATAAACCAATGTTATCTCAAAATTAATTAATAAACACTTGCTAATATAAAAAACAAAATGGTGAGAGTGGAAAACAGCAACAACAACAAAACAAAGTAGCTGTAAACCCAGAATTCTATATCCAGCAAAAACCTTTCAAAATGGTAAGTGGAATAAGAACACATTCAGAATAGCATTCTAACAGAACTGCTTTACAAAAATGCTGTATAAAGTTCAAATGAAAGGCCAACAATACCAGATGTAAATGCATAACTACAGGGGCAAAAAATGAAGAATATAATGAGTGATTAGTATGTGAATCTGTATCTTTTTTATTCATCTAAATTATTTGAAGATAACTAACAATTTAAGCAAACACTACAACACTGTATAACACTGTGGTGATTGTGATGTATGTGCACATAAAACATATGACAACAATAGTACAAATGTGAGGAGTATAACAGTACTGTTGCAAAAGCATTATATTTACTTGAAATGGTAAATATTAATTATAAATAGCAGTAACTTAAGGATGCACACTCTAATACCCTAGGAACAAATAAAGAGATGCAAAACTTAAAAGCCTATAGAGAAATAAAATAGAACAATAGAAAGTATTTGGTTAACCCAAAAGAAGGCAGGAAAGGAGGAATAAGACAAAAAGAAAACAGATCATACAAATCAAGACAAATGGCAAAATGATAGAACTCAATGAAATCATAGCAATGATTACATTAGGTATAATTGGACAATGAACTCAAAAGGAACAAACTGTCAGACTATAAATAAAACAGGTTCTAAATACTTACTGTCTTCAAGAAACATACTTTACACATTCATTGGTTGAAAATTAAATGATGAAAAAAGACATCCATATAAATAGTAATAAGTATAAGAAAACTTTCATGGATTGAAAATTAAATGATGGAAAAACATACCATGTAAATATAATAAGTGTAAGAAAATGGAAGTGCCTATATTAACGTCAGGCAAAGTAAAAATATTAACAGAGATATAGGGGATGCTTTTAATTATAAAGCAAGAAATCTACAGGACAATATAATAATTCTGAATGTAATTAAACTATTAGCGAAGCTTAAGAACACATGAAATATTTAAAGATCTAAAGGAAGAAATGTCCATGTTCATAATAATGTCTGATTTTACCATTCTTTTTCAACAATAGAATAATAAGACAAAAGAATTAGTAAATTTTAAAGATCTAAATGAAACTACCAATTATTTTGTACTAATTGGAGTTGAGTACTATACTTAACTTCAGAATACACACATTTTTCAAATTTGGAAAGTATGCTAGGTAGAGAAAATGCTGAGTCATTGAAAATTTGAATGTAAAACAATTACATTATATAGAGTGATTTATTCAAGTATAATTGTACTAAAGTAGAAATAAAGAAGAATAGTTATAAAAAGACCAAACTAATTCCAAATAATCTGTGATCAAAGAGAAATATCCAAAGGGAAATCAGAAAATATTTTGAGCTGAATAATAGAAATTCTATCTATCAAAAATTGTAGGTCAAACAATTTTAAGGGAAATTTATTGTCTTATAATAGAAAGGAAAAAGAGTTTAGAATCAGTTTTCAAAGTTGAAATGAAACTAGAAAATGAAAAAATTAAACCAAACCAAAAGGAGGAAGAAAACTAAGGTGTAGAAATCAAAGAAATATAAATGAAAGAAACAGAAACAACAGAAATAGTCAAACTAAATCTGCTTCTTAGAAAAGATTAACACAAACAGTACCTGTTAGCAAATCTGAGTGACTGAAGAAAAAAAAAATATATATAAATATATAAATTACCAAACTAAAGGTACTGTTAGTAACTGACATTTGAAAGGAAAAGATATTATGAAAAATTTTATGCAAAGAAAACTAACAAAGAAAATGGCAAGGGAACTATCTTTAAAATTTCAGCCTACCGAAACTATCAGTCATCTACATATCAATAGTAAAATTAAGATATCTAAGGTTTTCCCACAAAGAAAACTCTAGACCCATAATGTTCACTGGATATTCTATCAGACTTAAAGATTGCATGATGTTGATTTATGCAACTATTTTTCAGTACATAGAGAAAAAAAAAGCCATGTTTAATCATTTCTGGGTTAGCATAATACACTTTAAAAATCAACAGACTGAAGAAGAGGACAAAATTGCAAATTAATATTTGTCATGAACATGACAGAAAAATCCTTTAAAAAACAACATATCAGAAATACAATATAAATAGGTGTGTGGATTATGTGTATATATAATATACACATAGATTATCTCATAACCAAGTCTGTGTATCCCAGGAAGTATGACCGCTTTAACATTTGAAAAATCAAGTAATATAAATTTCTCTACTTAACAGACAAAAGGAGAATATAATCTTTACAGATGCAAAAAGAGCATGTGACAAATTTCAAAACCATTATGATCAAAATTCTCAGCAAACTGGATGACTACAACCTTAGTTCATCTGCTGCTAGAAATTTTTTACTAGAACAATATAATTAACTAAAGAGATTTCTGGAGCCAGGTTTATGAAAATACATCATGTTTAAAAACATTTTTTGTCAGTCTTTTTATAAGTCCAACTTCAGAGTTCAAGGATTCCAATATAGGCTTGAAATTTCCACTAAAAGTCACTCTAAAACCCATGTATGGACTTTCCATTAAGTTTTATAAAGTTCCCCAAACTGTTTTTACATGTGTGTCACCTTCTCTAAAATCAAGACACTTACAAGATGCTATATTGTCTATGAAAGCTAAAAAGCAACGTAATATCTAATTTAACACATTAAATATCTGTTTTACTGTAAAATTATTGTCAACAGAAAATACACTATACAGATTACAAGTTGTCTTATAATATAAACATGCACTATTTACATGTAGAATTGTGAAAGATGAAAATACTTAAGTTTAGTTTATACTTAATAAAAGTAACAAACTATTAAGATATAAAAATAAATTCTAGGAAAAGGAAAAAGCCCAGCATCTGTCAAAAATCTACAGCTGTTTTTACATTAAATAGTAAAATATTGAGGCTTCCTAAGATAGGGTTAAAAAATCAAAAATATCACTCAACATTGTATTAGATAAATATAATTAATTACATAAGAGACAAAATTACTAACAAAGATGAGTTACATAAGGTTACAACACACAAGGTCAATAGAAATATATTATATTTTTTAAAAAGCTACAACTGGACAATGAAAATTTTTGAAATATGATTATGAGTATAAAATTCATTTTAAGACATTTTAAATGGTTAAGATGTCCAATACTGAAAAGTACAGAACATCACTGAGAGAAATTATGAATATATTACCATATCCATGAACTAAAATATTATCTATTATCAAGATACCTTTATTTTATAGACTTAGTACAATCTCAAAATTCTAATGGTGTCTTTATAGAAATAGACAACTGGGATCTTAACATTTATGTGGAAATCAAAGTATAAAGAATGGTCAAAACAAATTTGAAAAAAAATGCTTGAGGACTCACTGACACAGGAGGATTTCAAGTTTGACTTTAAAAGTTGAAGTAATCACATCAATGTTGCATTAATATAATGCTGGACCAATTACATGAAACAGAAAAAAGTGTGAAAATTAAACATACATACACAGGGTCAATACACTATTAAAAAAAAAAACTGCCAGAAAAATTCAATGAAGAAAGAAAGATTTTCAACAAATAGTACTGGAACTGCAGAAGTGTTTGAAACAGAAAAAATAGTAGACATTGATCTCTCTAACAGCACATATTGAATTAAGACTGATTATAGATTTAAATTTAAAAGTTAAAAGTTCAAAGCTTTAAAAAAAACAGAGTATCTTCATGAATTTGAGAAAGCCACACATTTCTTAGGGAACAAAATATACTGAACATAAAGATATGATAAATTAGATTTTACAAAAAATTCAAAGCTTTTGCCTATAAGAAACCAAAAAAGGAAGTCACAATTCAGTAAAAAATATTTGCAGTGACTCTTACATGTACATAGGTCAAAAATACATAATCAATGCTTACATAAATAAATATTAAATAATGTAAAGTAATATATAATAATATTGCAAGCAATCAAATTTCTTGGTGGGGGAGGGGACAAAACAAAAAGAAAATCCAGTTTCCTCAAAGGACAAAATACTTGATCAGACATAAAAGGGAAGATAAATGATAAACACATGAAAAAGTCTCAACATCACTATCACCATGGTAATGCAAATAAAAAGACTATCAAATGCCATCCTCCCACCAACTACTAATGCTAACATCAAAACAAAATGGAAATGACCAACAGGAATAAACAACTGGATATTCCATTTTGTTACATTATAATAAAATGTAAATGAACAACTGGGATTCCTGAGGATTTTCAGAAACCATGCAACTACTTTGGGGGGAAACTGCCAGTTTCTTATAAAATTAAATGTGCACTTAACCCTATGACTCAGAAATTCTATTCCTGACTTCCCTAAGGGGAATAATAATCTTAGTATAATGAAAAGAAACTTGCATGAGAATGTTTATAATGGCTTTATTAATAGCAAAACAAACTCTAAGCTATCTAGATGTTCATCCACACAAGAACTGATAAGCAAACTACGAAAACCTATACCTTGGAATAATATCTGGAAACAAAAAACTACTAATATATACAACATAAACGAGTCTTGAAAACATAACATGTAGACAAATAATTCAGAAACAAAAAAGTATATTCTGTATGATCTCATTATATCTAGCTGAAGACCTGTAAAACTATTCTGCAATGACAGAATTCAGACCAGTGTTGTCTTTGGGGGTGGGAACTGACTGAAAGGAGTAAATGAGAATTTTGTAGAGTAATGGAAAGGTACTGTGCCTTCATTGTGATGATAATGACAAGTAACAACCATTTACTAAAATGCTGAAGATTATATACCCAAGAACTGTACTTTTCACTTTATTAAAACAAAAATGTTAGGTGGATGTATATTTAGATAGCAACCTCAGCAAACTCAACAAAGAAACTTCAGCTTAACCAGCTTCTTTTCTATTTCATTTACTCCCTAAAATTCTATTGTGAGTAATTCTATTGCTTTGTATTACTAAAAAGTAAACATCATATTCATATTTATGCTTTGCTAGCCTTGCAACACTCAGAAATATTTACAGACTTTTGATATTCTAATGCTTACTAAAGCTGGAACTATTTTGAAAGATGATTAATAATATAAAAGTAAAAACAATAAGGTATTTGGTTTTGAATTATTTCTTTCTCCTCCACTCCTTAAATACCCATTAATCAAACTGTCCTGTAAATGGAATTGTCATCTTCCAGGATAAAAAAATAATAGTTCATATTTATATGATCTATGCCATATGTACGCACTGTTGTGCTTACTTTGCCCATTTATTCATTTACTTTCACAACACCCTGTGAACAGACTTGTCATTATCCTGATTGAACAGGAAATTGAAGTTAAAATCATAGAACTAGTGGGAGAAAATGCTGTGTTTTGTGCCTATTCTGGTTAGGAATCCGTTCTAACCACTATGCATAGGTCTCCTGTGATAGGTGACAGGAATGGTCACAGATTCACAGATATGACTCTTTAGAGACTTTATATTGCAATACTTATCATACTGGTCATTAGAGAATAAAGTGTTCCAGTGCAGTTTTAAACACACTGGTTAAAAACACAAATTCTAGACTTTATTCCAGGTGACTTTGATTTAGCAAATCTAGAGTGAAACCAAGAAATTTGTATTTTTTTTAATTCCTCAAAGCAAAAGTTGTTGTTGCTGTTTTAAACTGTTGATTGAGTCCCAAACCCCATGGGATATTCATGAAATTTCCAACAAGCTGAATTGTTTGTATCTAACTAAACTCCACTAATAACATGGCATTGCTTGCATTTGGAGGTTTTCTCGAACGCTGCCAAATTACCTCACATCACTGATGGTGGAGGTCACACAACTTGGGGGAAAAGACAGACTCAGTGCATTCTCATGGAGTTCATTCTTCCCTAACAGAGTAGACTTCCTCTGCTTTTCCCTATATCTAAGGACCATCTTTCTTTTCTGATAACTGACCTTTCTGACATCAGGTCTAAGATTACATGCAGAATAAACAGCTTTATAGATGGCCTCACAAGTTTTCATAATTGAATAAAATATATTTTTGACCCCTGAGCTACAAAGACTTTTATTCAAACTCTAAATGATACAGAATTAGGTGGTGACCAGGAAGGTTTTTCTAGAATGGAATCATTACTGTCAATTTAACCCTCAATATCTCCTTATGAAAGCTGAATCCATTGTGCAGATGAGAGAGACATGAGTCTCTCTACATCAAAGTCAGAGAATTACTACATTGAAAAGTCAGATCTAAATTCATTTCTGCTACCATTAATAACTACACAATGAAACACCATCTCACATGGATGAAAATGTCCTACACCCAAAAGATCAGTTATATATGTTGTGAGGACATGGAGTAAAACAAATTCTTATATAGTTGTTGGTGGTAGTGTAGACTGGTCCAACCCCTGTGGAAAACAGTATGGTGGTTCCTCAAAAGATTCAAAGTAGACCTACTATTTGACCCTGTGATTTCACTCCTAGGTATCTACCCCCAAAATAGAAAAAACATTAATTTGAAGAAATACATGTATTCTTTACTCATAGTAGCCCTATTTACAATAGATACATTATGGAAATAACCAAATCCTGAGTGAATCAGAAAAATTAAAAAAAAAATAGAGGAGAGGGTCAGGGAAGAAAAAGATGCAAACACATGATAGAATACTACTTGGGCATAAAAAGGAGTTTTCTTGCCATTTGTAGCAACATGGATGGAACTGGAGAGAATAAAGCTAAGCAAGATTAAGTCAGGAGAGAGACATATGCAGATGGTCTCACTTACATGTGGGATATAGACAAATAAATGGTCGGTCAAAGCTGAACTAATAATAAAGCTTTTACATCTGAATGTAAAACTGAGGCAACCAGAGTGGAGGGAGGGGGAAAGAAAGAGGGATAGAAATGGAGAGAAAGGGAGCCTAATGGAACATGGTGAAGGATGATTTGGCTACTGGTGATGGGCACCATGCCATATTTGTAGAGGTTTAAATGCAAGTCCCCCCCCAAAAAAAAGCTACAATGACATAAACCAACATTACCTCAATAAATATAAATTGAAAGAAAAAAGAAAGAAGTACATGTAGGTTTTTAAAAAATTAGTATGTAAAACAGAAAACACATAATTGTTCTAGTTGAACAGTTAAGGTTCTAGTTGAATGGTTCAGGGTTGGTTTCTTATAAAACTCCACGCATAACAGTACAACCCAAGTAAGCTACCCTGAACCTTCTAAAACAGTTTAGAAACCAGTGTGTTTTGCTAGACCAAAGTGGTTCATGACCAATCATGGACTTCCCTGTGAGTTTAACCTGAGACCTCACTAAGATCCGTTTGCTGCAGCTCCAGACATGTATTACTCCATACCACTGTCATTACCATGTACATGATGTTTAAATGCTCAGCCATCTGAGTTCATCCCATTGCCTCCAGGCCTAGACTGCAGTGTACCAAACAGTCAATTAAACAAACAACACACGTTTTTGAAACAATTTTTTTTCTATTTAAAGAGCATATTATGTAAACCCTTAAAAGTGGAATAAAAAACCAAATGGCTTTGCATTTACAAAAACTATTTCCAAATAAGCAAACAAAAAAAAAAACCCTAACTCTATGGAATAAATTTATTCTCAGTAATTACAAGACAATTTTAGTCATGTAGGATGCCTGACCCAAGTAAGACTGGAAAATTGCTACCCTACAGGGAGGATTCAAAAGGGACCAAGTAGTTCATTGTAAATACTTACAGAGATGTTTTTATTAGAAGGTTTAGATATATTCTATATGACAAGAGGGTAGATAATACATTTTTATACTTAGAACAAGTAAGTCCCCATACAACCTTGATTTTTAGCCTTGGAGGTTATCAGTATTACTATGATTGCCATTGGCAAACTGCAAGCAAACAAAGTATTGAGCTAGTTTTTGTTTTGTTCTTATGATTTGAATGGAATGCTAAAGAAAACAAGTAAACCTACTCTAAAACAATCTACTCTTTTGAATTGTACTGCAGTGATTTTTTAAACATATATTAAATAACAACATATGGGCAAAATACCTTCTTCTGGATCTGGATCTGATGTGTTACAAATGGAAATTCACAGAACTTCATGTGGGCTTTTTACTTTGGACCCCATAATAGTTCAATTAAAATGGATTAGGGAAATAATAACGTGGCAGAGCAACTTTTTATGTAAAATGTTTTCAGAAAATATCTTTTTCTAGAAGAGTTTTAATTATGAGGTTATCTCTCACTTCTTCCCAAGGACTAAGGACTTGATGTCTTGTAATTTCCCTGCAATAGCCTCAGTATTGGTGACTGATAGGTCCACAATTGTCAAAGAATTGTGTGTCCGAGGACACTGTGATTGTCAGCTCTTTTAGTCATATGCTAGATGACTGAACGTATATTCAATAACACTTCATTTGGAACTTTCCATCTGCCTGGTAGATCAGAAAGTCCTAGGAAGCAGGATAAACATTAAGGTAATTTTCAATAGACCTAGACCAAGAAGGCATCAAAGGTAAAATATGAACAGCAAAAAAAAGTCTTAACTGTAAATATATCTTGTTTGAATCACTTTATAAATAAGATTGGACTTCCCCACTTTCTCCCTTCCAGACCTGCCCCTTTTTATTTTCTTATTTGCACACAATTTGCCTATTAAACATGAGTATAATCTTTGGTGTCCTTCTAGCCCTGTTGTTAAACTCTCTTGTCTACTTATGAAATCTATCTTTAATGACCAGACCTTTATCTTGGTTTCAGTAGACAGTGCTAAGTCATGGCAGGCAATATGCTGTTTTCCTATAGGGATGGTTGAAACTAAGAAGCCTTCAACCCTGTGAGGAAACCTTTAAATGTGAAATTTCAGGTTTGTCCGGGTGGGTGAGAGAGAGCTTTATGAAAACAGTAGCCACATAACTGCCTGTTCTTCCTTCCCTGAACCAGCATGACATAGACATCGTGCCATACATGGCATCACTGTGATTTTCATAAGTGACTATTCTTCTGGAACACAGGGCAGGAGACCTCCCTACTGATTGCCATCATTATGGTGACCTTATCTATTATAAAAACACACCTGATTTTATTTGAGAATTGCAGAATCTACAATTTATAGGTAAGAGTAATTGTTGGTTTTAGAAAAAAAATTGCAAAAAATCTGAAAAATGGCTGTGACCCAATAGTAATTCTCAAATATATTGGGGCCAAGAGAATATGGGAAACAATAGCATGAAAGAATGAGAGATCTATTGATCATTTTCCAAGAAAGTATTTTTGTCTTTCAGTACATACTTCATACCTGCTATTTAACCCTTTATACCCCTATTTCCTAATGTATAAAATGTAGATAACTACACCTACTTCAGAGAGTTCCTATAAAATTAAAACCATTAATAAAGGTGAACAATTTGAATAGAACCAAAAGTTCACTAAATGTAAACTATAATTATTTTTAATCACAATGATCCTTTGCTCTGGACAAAAATAAAGAACTTAACTCATGATGTAAAGTTTCACGATAATTTAGTATTCCAGAAAGAGTTCTCTTTTTTAGTATCTCTTTTTTTTTAATAAATTATTAAAAGAGTTCTCTTTTTTAGTAAATTATTCTCGCAAGCTGCCTTAACTACAGATGCTATTTATACACATTTTTTTGACAGGTCAAATGTGTCCTTATGTACTAGCCATCATATATGTTTGGTTGACATAGAGTGTAATTGAAAATTATCTGTATTCTTCATTCTAATTTTTTTAAGAAATTAGATATGACATTACATGAACTGCTTCTTAGAAAGCTGTTGACACTGTGGATCTCAATATATTTTGCCATTTTGTTCTTAAATTGAGTGATTGAGACTACTGAATAGGTAACTAGCTGAGTTCATAAATTAGATAAAAAGGAAAATACAAAATGATATATTGGAAATCATGTAATTGCATCTTTTTATTTTAAAAAGCATACTCAAGGATCCATCTCAATACCTGTTTTATTCTTCTATTAACAGTCTCTGTTAATAATATCATTTGTTCTCTAGAGTCCTTAAAAACACCGAGCAGACAGCAGTTCTATGAGAGTAGCAATTTTATTTCAATTGCTGTAGATGATAACACCCAATAGATGTTGGTGATCCTAAATAGAATATTTATATAAACATATATTTAGGAACTACATATATATATATAGTATACAATCAGTGTACATTATTAGCAATAGGTATCTCTGCACTATGTACATTACCTCATAGATGTATATTTGTAAATTGACTTCAACTCACTAAAATTTACTTGTAATCTGCATACCAATACTGACAATACTTTACATTCATCAGTGGACATGTACAAAGTAGCCCGCATGTACATTTAGCTGAGGTTAAACAGGCAATTGATACTCTGCATTCCTGTCTCAGTTCTCATACAGGTTAGCAGAGGATAAAGAAGGTAGGGAAAAGTCAGGATAATATAAGAAATTCCAGCTTGAGTTCAAGTGAGGAGTTTTGAGTCCCAACTCTGGTGGGCCTCAGGTAAGTCACTTAAAACTTGTAATAAAATACACATAAAATTTGCCACTTTAATGATTTTAAGTGTACAGCTCCGTGCACTAAGTTCGGGAACCATCACCACCATCTGTCCAGGGAACTCTTTCATCTTGCAAACTCTGCACCTACTTTTATCTCGAAACTCTGCACGTACTAAACAATGTCCCCTTCCTCTCTTTCTTTATTAAATCTAATATCCTACTTTCTCTATAACCCTGACTAATATTTCATGTAAAGGTGGTCATACAGTTATTTTGTATTTTGTCCTTTGTTCTCGCTTATTTCACAATGCATCACATCCTCGAGTTTCATCCATATTGTAGCATGTGTCTGAAAACCATCCTTTTGAAATCTGAATTTTATTCCATTTTTATGAATGCATGTATATATATATTATATTTTTATCCATTCATACATCAATGGACCCTTGTATTGCTTCCATCTTTAGCCCATTGTGAGTTGTGTGACTGTGAACATGGGGTGCTAATACCTGTTTGAGTCCTTGCTTTCCGTTCTTTGGGGCATAAAACCAAAAGTAGAACTTTCTGGATAAAACATATCAAAAATGTACTCCTGACATTTATGCTGCTACCATTCTAGTTTACACTCCCATAATTTCCCATCTGAATGATTACAATTGGTCTCTATGTGTCTCCCCACTTCTGTTCGTCTTCCCTGATAGTAAATCATTCTCAACACAGCGTTCAGAATAATTCTGTTCACTTTTCATTTCAATGGCTACCCATCACACTCCAATTAAAACTAAAGTCATCACAGTGACCTTGCACTGTCACTTTGGTTTCTCTAGCTGAAGTGCTCTTTTCCCGTTTGTTCTATATCCTCAACATACTCCTGCCTTAGACATTGCCCATATGGTTGCCACTATCTGCTCATCCCCAGATCTGGGCCTGGCTCACCCTATGGTCCTTCAGGTCTTCATCCAAGTTATCACCTTCTCTAAGAAATCCAATGGGGCTGCTCTAGTTAATTGTAAATCTCTTCATCCCATGCCCTATCTGTTTTCCCCTCATCTTTCTCTATAGCTTTTAGCAAAATCTAACACATATTTTATACCTTAAAATATTTTTTTTATATTCATCAAAATCTAACATTTAAATCAGCATATATTGTTGTCTTTTTGCTAACCTAGCTCAGAGGGAAGCTTGACACATTAAGGTTCTCAGTCAATATATGCATGATGAATGGATAAACAAATGAAATAAATTATCATTAAGTGTTAATACAGACAAGCTGGACTCTGACAAAATGCTTAATCCAAATGGTCCTTTCTTTCTGGATGACAAGACTTATTGAACTATCAGTTAAATCTCATGGTTATTTAAAACTAATGTTTGCAGATGATGGAAGTGGTTCAAGATCAACTACAATGCTTTTCTTCCTCCCCCAAGATTTTAATCTGCATCTTCAAAAGGAATTATTTAAAGAGACAAAAAGTAGAAGTATGTTCAATACTCTGAGTTTTATAATACAAAATTACACATAGATTGTAAAGAACACAAGCAACGTAGATTCTTTTGCATATGCCAAAAAGTGATATGCTTATTACGAACATGAAAGTAATACTCAATGTTTATTTTTATTGAGTATAATAAGTTTATCTTGGAATTCTATGTGAACATTTATAGGAAAATAAATAAAATTTTAGATTTATAATTCTGTAAGATAAAATCCTAACAGCTACAAAAAGCTTCTTTGATATTTGAGCTATCTCCAAATCTAATTATCAGGAGGTATTTATTTGGGTCTTAACAGGAGTTTTTCATATCAATCAGTAGAAATGACTGAACTTGAGCTGATAGTTATAATTTGGTGGGGAAATTTGACTGGAAAATTGTTCAATAAAATAAGTAGACACAAATCAATCAAAAGTTTAAATTTGACAGTTCTTGAACTCTTACAAATGTTTGACATTGATCTCTACCCAAAACATTTCTAAAACAAAATCTAGGGTCCCAAATTCACTCATTGGAATTTCCTCCATGTTTACCTTTATATTTCCCTATTGCCCTATAATAACCAACATTTAAGTATCCTGTACTACTGATTATAAACACTTGGATTCATAGTGTCTGATTCATTTATGTATTTCCAATACATAAGTAAAGTTTGGCACATAGTAGGTATTCAATTGAGGTCTACAATGATTAATCAATAGGATTCCTTTTGTCAAGTGCACACATGCCAATAACACACATGCAAAAATATATGCATAAACATAAATATATAAGTATCATATATCAAAAATATATGCATAAACATAAATATATAAGTATATAAGTATAAATATATAAGTATCATAAACATAAATATATAAGTATCATATATAAGTATCATGATTGCTTGAGTATGCTGTACATAAGAGGACCGGGGAAACAGGTTGCTATCCCTATCAGTTAGTCTGACTGAGAATTCAGGCCAGAGCTCTAATCTCTTCTATACATCCTTCCTCAAGTGCAGTGTTCAGACATCCTCTGAATTCTTCAAATGATTCCACACACCCTGCAGAATTCACAGCTCACATTTCTGGGTCTTAAGCTATTCAAATTAATACAATTTAATTGTGCCCCGTTAACTTAAAAGTTGCTTTACAGCAATGGTGGCAGTTCAAGCTAGTTGCTCTACCCCAACATCTGGAGAAAGTTCTGTTCACAGAGTTGCTCATTTAACAGCTGAAATTATAGTGTGTGGGAGAGGAGAGGGACTTGGAAGAATGAAGGTAATGAAAAAATTTTTCTGACCTTGAAATTTTAAATTGGAATGCCTATCATTTCTACCAGAATAAAAGTCAATAGATAAGAAAGGCAAAGTTTCCCTTGCATTAAGTTCTCTGTCTCTGTTTTACACACCTCCTTTCTGGCCTGGACCATTCTAACTTTTGCCTCTGCAAAGATTTAAAATGGACTAATTAAAGCATTTCTTACAACACATTACTACAGGATATCAGGATAGCCTTTTGCAAATCCTACCCCAAATATATTTTTTCTCTTCCTTCACAAGGGGTTTTACTCCCCTTAATTTCTCTCTCTCTCTATATATATATATATATATTTTTTTTTAATCTCTCTCTCTTGCACATACACACGCATGTGCACAAACACACACATCATCATTCAGCCCTGTCTTTGGGAATGCCTGTACAACCTCATACTGGAGGAATGAGGGAGTTCTAATCATAACTGGACTTTGAAAGGACTCCCATGTCTAGACTCTCCAATTTCTATCTTGCTCCAAGTCTGGAGAACAGATTGTCAACTTGGCCTTGATGACTGAGTCTTTGTCCTGGAGAAGTAATCCCACAGAAACAGGCAAGTTACTCTGTCCTTTTCTTCAGTTAAAGACTTCTGGCAGGAGAAAAATAAGTAATATTTTTCCTCTGGCCAGACTTGCTTTGAAAAATAAGAAAAATCTGCTTTTCCATCTATACTGGGATGTCATAAAAGATAACAACAGACTGGGAGTAGGGTAAGACTTACCTACATCTTCACATTCTTGAAACTGACTTTCATTTTTAGCATTCCTTATTGTTCAAGTGCTTCAGTTGGCAAAGGAATTAAGCTTATGGAGTTCAAAAGAACTTAAGGACCTTGCTCACCTGATGTGACATCAGGGAGCTGTGAAGACCAGATGACTCCTGTTTTAACAGAGACAGGGCTTCATCGGGTAAGAACAAGTTAAGAATATATCCTTGTTTGTGGGTTTGACTTTAGCGGAAATGCTTCACTTACATCAAAATCTGTGTTCTTTGATACCATCAGTCTAGTATTTCACAAGAAAGTTTAAGCCTGTGTTTTATCAGGATTTCATGGTTCCCAGGAGTGAGGGTTGGATACACAGAAAAAGAACAAACTGTGACAAAAGCAGAAGACAAAGAAAAAATTGAGGACTTCCTGAGTTCTACTTTGTTTCCTTTTACATTGTCAGTGCTTTCTTTCTCAAAATATATATGGTAGAGGGTCAGTCTCATTTTTATTGACTTTCAATTTTCAATATACTGTAAGCCATATTTTTGTCAACTCCAATAAACATTAAATTAGGAAGATAAAATTTTAAAAAGGAACACAAAATACAAGTTGAATATTTTATTACTAGATTCAACAGTCTTAAAATTAAGAGTAAAGTTATGGTAAATTCTTTTCTAAATGTTTATTCTTAATTTCTATATTTCTTTCATTGCAAACCCATAAAAACTAACTACTAGATCAGCATAGGAGCTTAAATTACATTCTGAATGCCACTGTTTCAATTTACTGGTGTTTCTTCATGTAGGTTTCATAATTACAATCCACCTACCCACTTAAACATCCCCCAAATTGACACTGGGATTCTCGCTTGAAATTAATATGTTTCACTAACAGCAACATACTGAACACTGCGCAAGAGCCAGAGATCATGCTCTCACTTCTGGAAAAAAAAGTATATTACCAGACCCAGTTTTATGTGTTAATATTATCCAATCTGAGCTAATATCAGCCCTTTGAATTTAGCCAAATCACACACACACTTCACTATGACAAAACTGAAAAGTCAGATTTCTTTCTGGACTTTTCCCAATATTCTTCTTGCTCACGTACTTGATTCCTTGGTGAATAACCAATTCAGGACCCTCTGCTCTGTCATCCCTCTAACCTTTTGTTGTAGCTATTTGGATTTTGACTTCCTCATGTTTTAAGTCCTTTCCACTCACTCAGTTACTTTTAAAGAGAAAACCCATATCCCAGCTGAACCCACAAAGCTCTAGTGAGAGAGAATGCAGGTTACAGAATTTGCTGTGTCATTGACCAAATTCAGTCTTAGTCCCTTTGTGCTATCCACACATAGTTAACCTGCTCCAAAGTAAGGCAGCATCTAGCTTCAAATTGTCATAAGACTAATTAATCCACTGCAACTTTAGCATACGCAAACTGGCAGACATTACATAGTTTGTCTAAAGCATGAAAACAGGTAACAATACCAATCCTTGAAAACAAATAAATCTATAAAGAATCCACAAATAAATCCCCACTGATTATTGAATCCAGAACTTGGAAAGCTTCCATTTTATACAAGCTCAAGAAAGTGAGAAATTATTCACAGAAGCACAAATGAATAAGTTAAAAGAATACTAAAGATATTTTTCACATGCACAAAAAACACTTGGGTGATATTTTTCTTTTATCTTATATCAAACAGGTAAACCTTTGTAAAAACATCATGCCTTAGGTAGACACAATATTACAAAGCAAAAATACTTTCTGTGAGGCAGCTATGTAGGGTTCACAATTTATGGGGTGGGGGGTGCGACATCCAAGGAAAATCACACAAAAATATCCTAATTAAGTGGATGATCCACCAAATCATATACATTTTTTTTTTCATTGCATCTGCCTGGAACGCTTGATTGCCAGTTGAACCACTTAAAGGAAAATGAGTCGTCTGCTTCATTTGGATGAAAACAGGAACAATTTCTTTCATAAATGGCATGAATACAATTTAATTCTGTTAACTTTTCTGCTAGAGAAAAGTGCCTTGATTTTACACAGAAATTTGTACATTTGCCATGTTTTCCTTGAGACTGTAAATAAGAAATAGATGATGCCTCATACATTCTTGAATCTTTGGTCATATCTTCGATTCAAATTTGCAGGTTCTATGAATAGCTGTAAGGACTGTAAGAGGTGGGCTGTAGAGACAGTAGGTGATGTGTGGAATCCAAGGTGGTCCTATAATAAATGCCTCCTCTTCTCAAAAGGACTAATCAGATTTGCCTTTGTGCATTATTCAGCTGGGCTTAATTCACGTGCATGGCAGCTAACTCAGAGACTTCGTTTCAGCAACACATAACAACCATACAATTATCATATTCCAGAAGTCCTGGGGTGGCATCTGCACTTTCTTTTTGAGTTCTGGAAACAATGGTCTGTGCTTAATTCAAAAGATTCTTTTGCAAAAGCAAAAGATGTAGAATCTTTTGCTACAGAGTCACTTAAAACAGTTTTAATGAACCATGTAATAGCTTATTTGACTGTACTCTTTTAACATAAAGAAACATAAATATTCAATTCAAATATACAAAATCTATTCATGGCAACAGTCTAGGTACCACCTATCAGTGACAGCACTGTTTGGCTTGTGGTCCATTTAAACAGCATTGATGTGTCATTAATAGTTATGTCTGCCTAGACTTTTTATATATTGTCTATGGAATAAATCTGATCTGAAATTCACACTTTAGTTTATTGTCTGCTATATGCAATTGCATTTAGAAAAACATTATTCAACCTACCCTATATCAATATAGGATTCTCTTCTAGAGGAAATGCAGTATACTGTTCATTATTCTGAGCGTTAGTAAAGGAGATTAGTAAAGATTAAAAGTTAAAGTTTCAAATGGACTTATTAAGAATAAAATTTTATTATCATTATCTATTTTAGTTTTATATACAAACAGCTTCAGTACTGCATTAAAACAGAAGTAGTAAGATCTGGAATTTCTTCTGCCATCTAAGTAGCTGATTTTCAACAAGAGTATCTATGACCAAACCTTCATTTTTATGAAAGATGGAAATAACCTAGTAGCATTGAGGAAGTATGGACTTTGGTTTCAAACAAACCCAAGGTTCTAGTCTCAGCAAGTATGGATTTTGGGTTCAAACAAACCCAAGGCTCTAGTTGGTATTTACAATGACACTGAATTCCTTTCTTAATTTACAAGAGCAAAGATAATACCTTTCACTTCATAGCTATTGTAAAGAAATGAATGCAGCAACATATATAAAGTACAAATTCATGATCTATTACGAATACTCAATTTCTCTCCCTCTCGCTCCTTCTCTCTCTAGTGCACCCTAAATAATAGCTACTGTTCAAGGGCAGTAGTACCAACTCAACATTTATTTTTACTTCAACACAAAGAGTAGCCAGGAAATGTATATTTTATGCCACATTGGTCACTAAAGTCATTCATCGACAATTTCTAATTTCACATCGGCCTCAACTCAGCTTCTAAGTTTCCTTCCATGCACACATAATATCCATTTCTAGTTTTTGTTTTTGTTTTTTTGAGACTAGGTCTTGCCACATTGCCGGGGATAGACCCAATCTGCAGACTCTAGCAATCCCCAGGTAGATTGTATTACAGGCACCCAGCACTATGCATGGCTTTTTTTTTTTTTTTCTTCGAGAACCAGGTCTCACTCACTATGTTGTCCTGGGTAGTCTCAAACCTGAGAACTCAAGCGATCCCTGTCCTCTTGTCTCCCAGCGTTTGGATTATAGGCACGGGCCACCATGCCTGGCTAATATCCATTTCTTATAAGTTGATATTGCTTAAGTTTCAGTGCTTGGTTCACTTTGCCCCTAGCTCCTATCTTAATCAAGGACTCAAGGACTTCAGCTTGAAGACCACTTGATTTTTAAAGTCAGTCTTTAGTCATATACACACATACCCAATGGCAAGCTTCTATTCTCACTAAAATGACCAGCAATTAAGTGGAATCAACTTGTCTTCACTATCTCATGCCACTCAAACCCTCTTACCTCCCGTAAATGTGCTTTTCTTCTTTCCCATATTTGTCAGTTATATTTCTACCCAATTATTCTCTAAACAGAATTGCTTTACCAGTTTGAATTGGTTAAATTTACCCTTTCCCCAGCTTTCTTACATTCATTTATTCTATTCAGCTATGGAGTCTCATTTCCTCCGGTTTTCTTCCCTCCCCACACTTTCAACATGCTTCCTACTCCTACTTCCTTATTTACTTTTGTTGCTATTAAATGAAAATCAAGTATCTCATCTTGGATTTCCCTCAGCCGGCCAGCTTCCTGGACTGGATGCAGACTCCCAGGGTCCAGTACATCACATGGCTTATGAAAGTGCTAGGAAGACACATGCACTGAGTTACTGACTCCTCCAATCACTTCTGGAATTGATTGAGATATCACAATGTAGATCATAGGCTTAAGTA
The DNA here is from genome assembly GCA_004024945.1 of Uropsilus gracilis. Lineage (NCBI taxonomy): Eukaryota > Metazoa > Chordata > Mammalia > Eulipotyphla > Talpidae > Uropsilus > Uropsilus gracilis. Next base: position 14,441 of record PVHY01002706.1, on the reverse strand, counting down.
ATACAACATGTAATTATGAGTTAGCTTTCTATGGGTTCAATTTGCCCTAAATAAAATCAGAGAATGGAAATAAACAAAAGGATTCTCTCTCCTCCCATGGGTGGGCTCATGTAAGGGAATTCTCTTTGTTGTGGACAGAAGTATTCCACATACTAGGAGATAGTTGGGTCACTACCTTATATCAGTATAGGAGTCTCTTCTAGAGGAAATGCTGTATAATGTTCATTATCCTGGGCATTAGTAAAGGAGACTAGTGAAGATGAAAAGTAAAAGTTTCAAATAAATTTCTCAAAAGAGCTTAAGAATAAAATTCACAGTCCAAAGAGCAAAGTATCCTATCCTCTGTATACCCTCTATTTTTTAACTTCACTTCAGTTACCCTGGATTTATATCTATCAACAACACACTGGCATTAATCCTTGCCTCAAGCTCTGTTTTCTAGAGAATCAGGACTAGGAAAACTTTCAAAAATTATTTCATGCATAATGGGGCATTATGATAACATCAATGAGCAGGGGGGATCCTATGTTTCCAAAATATAAGCATCAATGTAAACCAGTGTTTCCTCAATAAAATCAACAACAACTTTTAAATGATTTCACACAATTTTAAATAAAGATCTTTTTAAATGATGATTCAAAAACATTTGACTGAATTTTCTTTTTGTGTTAACTTTTAAAAGAAAAGGAAAAAACACATATTTGCAGTATAAAGGTCTGTTGGGGGAAAGTTAACAGTAATTTTAGGAAATTTTATTTTAGGTGTTCTAGTCACCAGAGTGAAGAAGGAAACATAATAGATCTCCAAAGTGAATGATAATTGGAAGCAAATTCATCAAGGAAAAATATTTTAACTATCACTGGATACTGAGCTTCAGGAAGAGTTCATCATTTGTCACTATGATATTTACATTATGGCAACAATATAATGAATCACATCCTTTATAATGCATATATTTTACAAACAATTTAATAATACACAGAGGGCTCCCTACACTGACTTTTTTAGACTAGAATTTAGGGAAAGTTAATAGTAAGAATATAGGGCAGCATTTGTAAAACCTTGATGTACATGAGACATTTCTTTAAAACATACATTACAATGCCTCATGAATCTGAATTTCCAGGCCTATGGTCTAGGCATGGGAATTTGGGACAGGATGAATCTAATGTACTCTCTAAATTCAGTACTGGCAATTTCCAATAGTCCAACCTAAATATTATTTAGAAAAGTGTTTCTATTTTGGTGGCAGAGACCACACTTAAAAATCAACCTAAATGTTATAGAATTTGTGATCACTGCCCTAAAATCATTTAGATTTTAGGAATTGCAAAATGCTTATAATGCTAAAATAAAATGGAAAATAGGGATCAAAATACTATGAATTCTCTTTGAGCAAGTATTTATGAAACACCCTGTATGGTTACAATGTTTTAAGAAACAGCATATGTTGGCTGACAGACACAAGATACAAGAAATGAATTTAAGAGAAAAGATTTACCCAGCCACGGCTGGGGGTTAGATGGAGGTATAAACCATGAGTCAACTTTATTAACAAAAGACAGGGGTATTTATAGGGACACAGGGTGAGGGCCTGTTGAATTTTAAAGAAGACAAACAAACCTGAGAGACAATTAACATTATCATAGGATATAGAGAAGGAATCTATAAAAGTAGAATCAGGGTCCCTACCATCCATGACCTAACATATAATTCAGAAGAAAAGTCATACAACAAAAGATTATATCACTGTAGACAAGATTATATACAATGAATTACAGCCACAAACTACTTATAAAATATGCATTTCACTGAGGAAGCCCATGATTAGCCAAATGTTTGTCTTTCCTAAGATGAAACTCCTCCAAGTGACCTATCATAACAATTGTAGACACTGTTGTAAGATTAAAAGTAAAACAGATCACAGTGGCTCGTGCCTGTAAGCTTCAGCCTGTGAAGCAGCCAGGGCTAGGGATCACGGTTCGAGTCCGGGTTGGGGACCCGTAGTGAGACCTAGTTTCAAAAAAAAAGCTGGGCGTGGTGGCCCGTGCTTGTAATCCCAGCTACATGGGAAGCTGAGGCTGGGGACTACTTGAGTCTGTGGCACCCCGAGCAACGTGAGCCTGTGGTTCCCGGGCAAAAATAGTGAGACCTAATCTCAAAAAAAAAAAAAAAAAAAAGTAAAACAGATCACTTTCAAACCAGCCTCCAGGTGGGGGCAAGGGCTTCACTCAGAAGTGTAGGGACACCAGAGAGGTCAGAAAAAGCCCCCCTGTGGTTCTGCAAGCAAATGGGGAGTGACCACCCCCATCTCCCTAGCAACCAGGTGAGTGGGTGTGGTCCAGAGTCTGCACTGCCAGGAGGAAAAAGGCCCTAACCAGCCAGGAAGGCATCACCTTCAAACCAGTCCCCAGGTGGGGGTGGGAGCTTTGCTCAGCAGCCTAGGGACCCTGAGAGAGGCCAGAAGCAGGCCCCTGTGCAGACAAAATAACCCAACAGAAGGACTAAAAACAAAAAGAAACCAACACTAAAAGACACCTATACTCCTCCTCCATAAAGAACCACAGAAGAACCACAGAAGAAGTTCTATAGCACCTACTAACCAGAGACCCTCTTAGGGGAACACAGAATTGACGTGTTTGTCCCACCAGCCTAAAAGGCAAAAATTACGAGAAAAGAAGATAAAATATGCCATAGCAACCACATCCATCTATCATGCGCAGGCAGGGAAAAGGAACCACCCACCCAAATCAGCCAAAGGAAACAAAAAAATTACTCCCCTCAGCTACATAGACACAAAGACAGAATCAACTGTAAACTACTAGAAGACTCCAATCATCATGCCAGTCAATACTAGAGCCATAGTTGCTCAATATGTGGAGGAGGTGCAGAAGCAAAGCACAGGAAAGAGGAAAAAGGCAAACACCTCAACAAACCCCACAGAAACCAATATACAATTGAAGGAAAGACCAACTCTAGAAACCAACAAATAGAACATTGAAGAAATGTGCCACCTCCCAGACAAGGAGCTGAACCTATGCATGCTACAAGCATACAAAGAGCTAAGGGAAGAATTAGAAAAACGTAAAGAAAAAGAAGTGAGCATGGCAGAGAAACTGAATAAGTTGGAAGAAGAAATGCAAAACATCAAGAAAGAAAACTACAACAAAGATAAAATAACTAAAGAATTGAATAATAAAATTGAATACCTAAACAAGAATCAGAAAGAAATACAAGATCTAAAAGGGAGCAACAGAAGAGCTCAAAAACACAGGGAAAAGTTAGGAAAGCAGACTGGACAAAACTGAAGAACAAATAAGTACCCTTGAGGACACGAAAATTGAGAAGAAGAAGAGAGACACACAATGTAAGAAAACAGAAGAAAAACTCAGAGATCTGTCTGATTCCTTAAAGAAAGGAACCATAAAAGTTATGGGAGTCCTAGAAGGAGAAGATAGGCACATGGGTACTGAAATGCTATTTAAAGAAATAATGGAGGAAAACTTTCCAATCCTGAAGAAATGGAATTTGACATCCAGGAAGCCAAAAGAACACCAAATAATATCAACAAAAGAAAAACCACAGCAAGACATATCATCGTAAAACTCCCAAGAGTCCAGGATAAGGAAAAAATAATGAAATTGGTTAGAGAAAAGAAACAGATAATATGCAAAGGGATATCTATTAGACTGACCTCAGATTTCTCTGAAGAGATACTCCAAGCAAGAAAAGCATGGAGTCATATCTTCAAAAAACTGCAAGATAAAAAATGCCAGCTAAGATTACTCTACCGTGCAAAGTTTTCTTTCCTTTATGAAGAATAAAAATATTTTCAGACAAGCAAAGTCTCCAGAAATTCACTATCACTAAACCACCACTCCAAGAAATCCTGCAAGAAGCCCTAAGATTAAAACTAACAGAAAAATAAACAGAAAGATTGAAACAAGAAAGCTAATCAAAATGACAACCAAAAAACCAACATCAGAATCTCAGATATCAGTAAAAGAAAAAAAAAAAAAAAAAA
>PVHY01002706.1:0-10317 GCA_004024945.1 Uropsilus gracilis | reverse complement strand
CAAAAGATAAGCACAGACTAAAATAAAGGGCTGGAAAACAATTCTGCAAGCAAATGGCCCCCAGAAGAAAGCAGGAGTAGTCATACTAATAGCAGATAAAGTAGACGTTAAGCTAAAAAAGGTAACAAGGGATAAAGGATACGATATATTGGTAAAAGGGTCAATACATAGCAAAGACATAACAATTAAAACATATACTCACCAAATGAGGGAGCACCAAAATTCATCAAACAACCACTAACAGCACTGAAAGCAGACATCAGCAAAAATACATATGTGGTAGGTGATTTCAACATACCACTCTCACCAAAGGACAGATCAACAAGACAAAACTGAACAAAGACACAAAAGCCCTAAATGAAGATGCAGACCATATGGACCTAATAGATATCTACAGGACACTGCACTGCCAAAGAAAGGAATACATATACTTTTCAAAGCACAGGGATCATTCTCAAAAATCAACCACATATTAGGACATAAGGCAAACATTAACAGATATACATACATTAAAACAGTACCAACTTTTTTCTCGATCACAAAGGCATTAAACTAGAAATCAACAATGAAAAGAAAGCAAGAAGAATACCCAACACATGGAGACTAAATAACATGTTACTAAATGAAGACTGGGTAACTGAAGAAATTAAAGAAGAAATTAAAACCTTCTTTGAAACAAATGACAAAGAAGACACAATATTCCAAAATGTCTGGGTCTCAGTAAAAGCATTTTTAAGAGGAAGGTTCATAGCAACACAGGCTCATATCAAAAAGCAAGAAAACTACTAAAAAATAAAACTAATCTCCCAACTTGAAGAACTAGAAAAGGAATAACAAAAAACCCAAAATCCAGCAGAAGACAAGAAATAATAAAAATAAAAGTAGAAATAGTCAATCTAGATAGCAAAAAACTATTGAGAAAATCAACAAAACCAAAAGTTGGTTCTTTGAAAAAATAAATAAAATTGATAAACCCCTTGCAAACCTCACAAAGAAAAGAAGAGAGAACACTCAAATAAGCAGGATTATAAATGAAAGAGGAGAAATTACAACAGGCACATCAGAAATCCAAAGGATAACCAGAGATTACTATGAACACCTATATGCAAACAAGTACAACAACCTGGATGAGATGGACAGATTCTTGTAAAGATATAACCATCCAAAACTAAACAAAGAAGTAGAGAACTTAAACAAACTAATCACAAGCAGCAAAATTGTAGCAATCATCAAAACTCTACTAAAAACAAAAGACAAGGACCAGATGGCTTCACAAATTCTATTAGACATTCAAAGAGAAAATAATGCCTGCACTACTAAAGCTTTTCCAAAAAACTGAGAAAGAAGGAAAACTGCCAAACACATTCTATGAAGCAAACATCACACTCATACCAAAACCAAATAAGGACAGCACCACAAAAGAAAGCTATAGACCAATTTCCCTAATGAACATGGATGCAAAAATTTTAAATAAAATCCTGGCAAATTGAATCCGATGATATATAAAAAGCATTATTCACCATGACCAAGTGGGATTTATCCAAGGGGCACAGAAATGGTTCAACATTCTAAACTCAATTAATATAATCCACCACATTAACAAGGAGAAAAACAAAAACCATATGGTCATATCAATAGATTCAGAGAAAGCATTTGATAAATTTCAATACCCATCTATGATAAAAGTGCTTGAAAATTTGTGAATAAACGGGAACATATCTCAATATAATAAAAGCCATCATGACAACCCTACAGCAAACATCATCTTAAACAGGGAAAAAATAAATCATTCCAATTAAGACCTGGAACCAGGCAAGGATGCCCACTCTCTCCACTACTTTTCAACATTTTAATGGAAGTTCTAGCAAAAGCAATAAAAAAAAGAGAAAGACATAAAAGGAGTATAAATAGGGAAAGAAGAACTGTAGCTCTCATTATATGCAGATGATCTGAATCTTTATGTAGAAAATAAAGTCCACAGAAAAACTTCTTGAAACAATAAACCAGTTCAGTAAAGTAGCCAGTTACAAAATCAACACATACAAGACAGAAGCTTCCTATACACAAAGAGTCAAGCAGCAGAAGAAGTTTTTAAAAAATTCCGTATTCCATTGCACTGAAAAAAAAATACCTGGGGATAAACCTAACAAAACGTGAAGATCTATACAAAGAAGATTTCAAAATGCTGCCAAAAGAGATAGAAGAAGACATAAGGAAATGGAAAGACATTCCCTGCTCATGGATTGGAAGAATTAACATCAAAATGGCCATCCTACCCAAAGCAATCTACAGATTCAATGCAATCCCTAAAAAATTCCAACAACATTCTTCAAAGAGAAAAGAAAATTACAGAAATTCAAATGGAATAACAAAATGCCTTGATTATCTTAAAACCTCCTGACCAGAAAAAGAGAGCATGGAATCGAGGTATTACTATTCCAGATTTAAAACCATACTACAAAGCCATGGTAATTAAAACAGCTTGGTACTGGTACAAAAACAGATGATCAGACCAATGGAACAGAATTAAATCCCCTGAAATAAAGCCACAAATATATAGTTAACTAGTCTTTGACAAAGTAGCATAAAACTTACATTGGAACAAGGACTGCCTCTTCAATAAAAGATGTTGGGAAGACTGGACCAAAACATGCAAAACAAATGAACCAAGATACCTCCCTCACATCATGTACAAAAACTAACTCAAAATGGATGAAAGACTTGGGCATAAGACCTGAAACCATAAAATACATAGAGGAAAACCTGGGAAAAATCCTTCATGAGTTACAATTCAGAAATCCATTTTTGGCCACAACTATAGATGGCAAAAAAATGAAGGAAAACATAAACACCAGGACCTATATCAAACTAAAAAGATTCTGTACAACAAAAGAGACAATAGGAAAAAACAAAAGAATCCCAAGCAAGTGGGAAAAAATTTTTGCCCTCCATAGAAGTGATAAGGGTCTGATAACAAAGATACTCAAAGAACTCACACAACTTAACAAAAACAAAGCAAAAACCCCAGTTAGAAAATGGGGAGAAGATCTACAGACACTTCTCCAAAGAGGAAGTCCAAATGGCCAACAGGCACATGAAAAACTGCTCAACCTCACTAGCAGTAAGAGAAATGCAAATCAACACCACAATGAGATACCACCTTACACCAGTAAGAATGGCCCACATCCAAAAACTGGTTCAGCCACTATGGAAAGCTGTGTTGAGGACCCTCTAACTAATGAAAATGGATCTACCATTTGACCCAGTAATTGCTGTTCTGGGAATCTACACAAAGGCGACCTCAATGTGGGTACAAAGGGACACCTGTGCTCGGATGTTTACTGCAGCACTATTAATACTTGCAAGAACCTGGAAACAACCCAAATGCCCAAAACAGATGACTGGATGGAAAAGATGTGGTATATATGCACAATGGGATATTATGCATCAATTAAATTTGACAATTTTTTGGTAACATGGATGTACCTAGGAGAAATCATATTGACAGAAACAAGTCAGAAGGAAAAAGACAGAAACAAAATGGTTTCACTAATATATGGACAACCAAACAAAAGTACACTTCAGGGGGAGGGGACCAAATGGAGTGGCCAGGGAGGGTAGGTGGTCAGGGATCACAATGATGTGAAATATATATATATATATATAAATAATAAAAAATAAATAAAAACAAAAGTTTAAAAACAAAATAAATAAATAACAACAGTAAAACAAGTCAGGTAGATGGCACAAATCAGTCCACTGGCATAGTCTCCCAAATTCTACCCACACTTAACTTTTATAAGGTATGATCAAAAATGTCTTGATTTTTGGAGTTAAAATTATTGCTTTTTTTATTTTTACTTATAGATAGTCCGTTTCTACCAAATGTGCATGTTTTAACACATAGCAAATATTATGTACACCATCTTACTATGACTTTTCAAATTCAACATTTAAGGATATTTTTAAAGAACTTGGTAGTTAATCCACATGACTTTTTATTTTTATAACTAAATTCTTTAATATTTTTAACTGAAGCAACATTAGAATACTAACATCCAGGTTTGGCCAATGTAGCACATACATTGCCAAATCAATATCCGTTCAATTATAAGAAAAAGAAAAGAACTCTGTCCTGGGGTATCCAGGAAAAAGGCAATATATGGCTGTTTTTTCATTTGTAGTGGGGTCCCACAGGAGTCATTGGTATTTATCTTCCACACCACTGCTCTAAGAGACTAAATGCTCACAAAACAATTCTGTCAGAGGGTCTGGGAAAAAAAGCAGGTATAAATAATACTTCCTGACACCAAATATATTTCATGGTGTCTAACCAATGCTCCAGATTTAAAAAATGGAAGCATGGTTTAAATATCTTTTAAGAGGACGTTGTTTGTATTGACAGAAAATCAGATACTACTTAGAACAAAGTATTTAATTGCCTTTTAATATGTTTAGATTCGAGCTACTAGTTCATTTGCTTAATGAAAAATTTCAATTGTAAGGTCATTTTTATTGAGCATATCACTCTTACCCTATAACCAGGAAAGAAAAACAAAATTTAAGAACCAGGTCCACACTGAAGATGGAAGGAAGAGAAGTAAGGGTCTGGTTCACTCAGGCTGCCATGAATAGCCTGGAGACATGGATTCCGACCTCATGTTATTACTTGCTATTGATTAATATCTTAGCTCATTTTTCTCCAAAAGTGACCCACATACATAATCAAGCACAAGAAGTTAATTTGGAGACAATGCCAGGAAATCCCAGCAGGACAGTGGAGAAACTAGAAAGGTGAGGAAAACTGTAAAGAAGGGTTTGTTTTTCATTAAGTTAGCTCCATGAACAAGTTTGAACCCTACAGGGGACTTGAGAAACCAGTGCATATATGGTATGAGGTAATAATCCCACCTGAGGTGTGAAAAAGCAAGGGTCATATATGACTAAGTCACTGAGGTAGGTTGCTGGGGGAAGGGACAGGGATACTAATTATCTGATGTATTCAGCCTGACCTAGGACAACACCCTCACTGGGCTCCAGTGACCAGCTAATATTCTCAGGCAAAGAGATGCCATTGGCAACAGTGTTGCATCAAATTGATGTGCACTCATTGGGATAATATGGACTAAGCACCAGGGAGTTTGGTCCCAAGTGCAACTAGCCTGGCATACTCAACTGAACTCTCCAGAGACTGCAAGCTAGGGAGATGCATGTGGAGTGAGGACGAGGAAGACCAAAAACCAATAAAAGCACAATAATCTCCACAGGGAGGAGCACACTTGGCACATTCAACATTTATTATTCTATGTTGGTGTAGGGATTCAGGGTGGAACTGGACAGAGTGGACAGCCACCTGTCCACTGTAAGACACTGATGGAGATGTTCAGATTTCAGATAGGGGGAGCAAGCAGGGGTGATGGGGAAAAAGCAGCTACAGAAAGTTTTTCCCCATGATTAGGGTATCAGCAGGGGCATCTGCAGCCAGCACAAGTTCCAGGTAGACAGATGCCAGGGGAAAGCAGGGACCTGGAGGAAGTAAGTGACATCTACTGAAGAGAAGTTGCCAGGGGGAATTTTACCTCCCCCATTTCTTAGCCTCAGCTCTGCATTGTTGATATTCGAATCAGGGGAACTGGGTGATCTGGATTTCTGCACTTCCAGGTAAAGAGATTATAGGGGGTTCCACCTGAACCAGGTGCACCAACCAAGTACAACACAAGTACATGGCTTTTACCACAGGATCTCTTCATACTTGAAGCATGGTGCATTACCAGTGGCCCAAGTCACTTGTAATTTCTCCGAATCATTTGCTCAAAAGGAAAATTGTAGTAGAAACATTCAACTCTATAAATGTTAAGGCATCAGTCAAACAAAATCCCAGTACCTGAAAGATATTTGACATGAAATATAAATCTAGAGTGTTTTCACTAGTTCAGCAGATGGTGGAGAAACCCAAGATAGGAGAGTTTGTCAGCTTATCTAGGAATGCAGCAGGCTAAGGTTTGCTGCCTGGAACGCATACAGACCCATCTTGTGATAATTTCTCCTCTCCATTCCGAGACAGCATAACAAAGGCAAACTTAAAAGACTATGATGATGGTTCCTGGGTGATAAGGTGTGGTGGGAGAACCCCAGGGTAGATGATGACATAAAATAAAACAAATTGAAAATAACAATAATAAATTTTTAAAAACAGATGAAAATTGAAAGTTTAGGCAGTTTGAGAGGCAAGAGGGTCTATGTTAGAGCAAAGTCTGGTGGGCAAAATTTACCAGTGAACTCTATTCCCACCCCAGCCCCCACCCGCCTCAGAGCGTGGCAGGGCTGATGGTCACAACACACAGAACCAGGACAAAGTAAGGTCTTTCAGTCCAGGGCAGGGGATCTATTTGTCAATTAATATATTATCTTTATTCCTCTGTCAAGGACCATTTGTGTAACTCAGGGTCCTTCCTACAAGATGTAAAAACCTTATTACATAGCAAAGCAAAGAGTTTACGCAAAAGCCAAAAAGATGAGTTTTCAATTTTGAGATGCACCCAATGTAAAATCTCCCATACATTTTCATAACACAGATTGTACATTCCTACAGCCCACTGTTCTTTTATGGATTGCATTATTAAGTTCTTGATGTAGCCACTTGGTTTCCTATTGCTTCTATTTGAGTCATCACATAACAAATGGCCCTGATAGGTTATAATTCTGCAATTACAGTGCCTAGTGCAATCTATATGTGACCTAGCACAAAAATGTTGAGGAAGATCTGTTTATATTTTAGTGGTATTCTCAGACAACACTTCCTGATGCCTGGGCTCCTATGAAAACTGTGTTATACATTATTTTTCAGCAGAGGCATTTGATTATATATTCCCTGCTGCTTATTCATTTCCAATACATCTTAGGCCATTTGGAATACTAGCAAAATCTTGATGGGATTATTTATATCTGATATTAGTGATGTGCTGCGCTACAAAATTGAGGTCTGAGTAATTCTGCTTGAGGGGTGACATCTATCATTTCTGATCTCCATCTTTCTAGCTTATATATCAGTGAGTGATGCACAGCCAAGGACAGAGTGGAAGGAAAGACACTGTAGTTCTCAGTCCTTGCAGGGTGGGGCTGCAGGGGACATTAAGAAAGCAACTTGGTGCCAGACATAGAGTTTGTGTTCAAGAAACTGCCAGCCCACACCAGGACATTCTGTCCAGGAAAACCCACTGGGAGAAGAGAAGGGAAAATGTCAGCATGCTTATGCAAGGCCAGAACTTCTTGCATTGAACTTCGGCACAAGAGATTGAGTGTCCCAAACCAGTGTTCAAAGCAGGATTTAATTGTACTAGTTAGTGCTTTGAAGCAAGTTCAGATCTGAGCAGCTGTTAACCTGCAAAAGTTAAGGTTCAGAAGTTGAAATATATAATAAGGATGGGGGAAACAGATTCAGCCTGGCAGTACGAAGCAGGCTGGATTTTATAGCCTAAGGTTAGAAATGAAGGAAATGCAGCAGTAGTGATATGATGTGACATCATTAAGATAATGGAATTGACTCCTCGGGCATGTTTTGTACCCAATCTGAAAAGTGGAGGTCTAGAGGCCACACTTTTACAGTCTCTGGTGAATGGAGCCCAGAGTTGGTAAGACACTGCAAGCCTCTGGGATGTTTTGCATGCTTTCCCTTTGCAACATGAAGGGCTTAAACCAGACTTCTGGGAGTCACTCAGAATCCAATATATAAGTATGCTATTGATTCTTTGATGCCGTCTATGAATTTTTCAAGGCAGGTCAGTTATGTCAGAGTTGACACACCATGTATGGGTAATAGGATTTATTTAAAAGGGACTATAAGTACTGAATCTTTCACTTAGCTTTAGTGAAAATTGAAACTCTACTCCCATTTAACAGCATAATAGTTATCCTAAGCTTTGTAGGAAGAATCAGCTCAAAGTATTCAACATGTTTAAATTGCACACTTAAAATTGTGTAACAGGAAAACACAACAGTTCAACTGATAAAAAAAATCTAATTATTCTTTTCAATAACCAGTTAATATGGCTACTATTTAAACTTCAGAAAAAAGTGAAACAAATGCCCAAAGTTTATTTTCCCATAAACCCAAAGACAGCAGGGAAGAGAATAACTGTGTGACACATGACAGAAGGATACTGGGACAGATCCTTGCCCCAGAGATCTGTCTTCAGAAATGCCACAGATAAGGCCTTCTCAAAGGCATGTATTCTCATGCTACTGGCATGCTCAGAGAACATGAAGTCAAGAGTCAGTGTTATTCTAAACCTTGCCTCTAACTGGGTGATCTTGAACCTATTTTCTCTCCTTTGAGTTTTGTGCCTTATTTGCTAAAGAGGCATTTAAGCTCACTTCAAACGTTAGGATTGCAAGAGGTCGCATTGACACTTTATTTGACAAACATTTATTGCTTCCCGCCTGTGTGCTAGACTCTGTGTCATGAACTCACACACCAAGACAAATCAATCAGAGTCTGGGGCCTCAGGGAGTACTTTCATTGCTGAGGGTCTAACAAGGACATTGCTGACCACTGGGCAGAAGGAAGACTGAAGAAGGCAGCACAGACTGCAAGGAAGACAGAGGAACTGTCCTCTGATGGAACTGAAGGAACAAGCTAGAGGTGGGTGACTGTTCACCAAGAGCTTGTCTTCATGGCAGGTACAACAGGCAGCATGTGGCTCCAGACAATATGATGTAGTGGTGAGAGCACAGATTTAGAGTGCTTTAGGGAAATATTGTAACTGCTATAAGTATTCTTCTGTGAATCCAGAAACCAAGATTAATGTTATATTATGTGCAGGGCTGGTCTGAGGACTAAGTGAAGCAAAGCATGAGAAAATACCAGCAAAGGCCTAGCATGGTTATTTTAGTTATTTTCAATTTTACTAATATGCAGGTGATTCAAGAAAGGAGGCAAGAAGTCAAGAAGACGAGAAAGGAGGCAAGAAGTCAATAAGTAATATTTGCTGTAAAAGGGAATATCTGATTGACTGATTCACTGTGATTTCAACATTCTCATAGACTCTTCTCAGGTCTTACTATATACTTCCTTCCTGCCTGTGTTGGGATAAAGGGACTGAGACAGCTGAGAAGATATTATTTTTGGAGAAAAGAACCTACAATTGTTCACCCAGCTGCTGAAGAGGAAAAACATCAAGAGTAGCTTGAACCTTGGGGTGAGTGAATCAACAGATATTGACTTGCATCATTCATGGATCAGTGGCTGACAGAGTCACTGTCAGTCACTGAGGACACAGCCATGAAGACAATGAATAGGGTCCCTGCCACAAGGCATTTCCAATCTGATGAAGAGGAACAACTCTTAACTTCATCCTACTAAGTGCTCTGAATATCTTAAATAAGCTATTGTGATGAGCATGATGGAGAGGGAATGCCCTATCAAGAGTAATGAAAAGGGTCTCTCTGAAAAGGTAACATTTGACTTGCAACTTGAATGATGAGAGAGTGGCAGCCCTGTAAAGACATAGGGAATAGAATTCCGAGCAGTAGGAATAGCAAATCAGCAGTCCTTGAGAAAGGAGCCAACTTGATGTATCCAGTGGAAAGAAAGAAAACCAGCAGTTAGGGCACAGTGAAGGAAGAGTGGAGGGATGGAGGGGCTGAGAAAGGGGAAGGCAGGAGCCAGTTTGCATGGGCTCTGTTAACAGGTCGTGTTAACAAGCTCTATTATAGGCTCTGTTAACGTCTGGATTTTATTCTAGTTATAATGGGAAGTCACTGAGGATATTTCAGTAGGGGCATGTGACAATGTATGTCACACTTTAGAAACATGACTCCGACTGTCCTGTCAAATAGAAAGGACATTAAAAAGACTGTGTGGCCATGGTATGCAAGAGCTGAAATAACTTAAACTAGGGAAGTCGGAGTAAAGATGATTATAAATAGCCAGAATATGGGTAATTCTTGAATAGAGACAACCCGATTTACAAATGGATTAAATGTGGGATTGGAGGAAGAGAAAGATTTTGGGCATGAGTAACTATGTGTATGTGGTGTAATTTCCAAGGACAAGTGGGGAGACATGGACAGCAATGAGTAGGGAAAAGGAAAGAAAGGTAGAATGAAGTACTATGGAAGACAAAATATATAAATACTAAGACAGGGAAAGAAGATTCATTATTTACTACTTTCACAAATTAAAACACACTTCTAAAATTACCATTCAATGATAATACTATAATGAACTTATTTGAATAAAATTTTATATTTATTAATTTAGAATTGTAAAATTATATATTTCTAACATTTAACAAATTAAAATTACAAACAGGGAGG
>PVHY01002705.1:120000-121031 GCA_004024945.1 Uropsilus gracilis | reverse complement strand
TGGAGCCTGGTGCTCGCTTGACTTTCGCCCCCCCCAGCCTACCCCCTCCTCGCTCCCAGGAGGAGGGGAGGGCTGGAAGCCGAAGATGCTGAGGATAAGCCCTCCAAAGCGACAGATTTTAAACTGCTGGGAGCGAGCACAGAAACGGGAGACATAATTAGCTTCCTTTCCTCCTTTTCTGCCAGCTTCCAAGGAGGTCTCTGGCTTTAATGAATCACTGATTTCTCGCTTCCGTTGCTGAAGTAAAAAGTTCACACTTTGGCCCTCTCTGCCTTTTAAGCACTGGGAGATTTATTGTCACCCTTAAAAGCCGTCTCCCTCTTGGCCCAAATGAAATCGGGGACCGAAATGACCGATTTCTAATTGCTAACATGAGTCGTTACTGAATCACGCGTCCACTTCAAAGCGGACGCACTTTATTGAGATTGCGATTTTAACCGCACAATTCCAATTCTGCAGGCTGCTATCTTTTCTATGCAATTTCCTCCGAGCTTTACCTTAAAGGGGCGTGTTCTCTCTCTCTCTCTCTCTCTCTCTCTCTCTCTCTCTCTCTCTCTGTCTCCGTCTCTCCTCTCCTCTCTCTGTCTCTCTCTTCTCTCTTTCCCCCCCCAACTTGACATTTAAAGGCTTCTATTTCTATGTTACAAAGTAATGCACCGCCAGTCTTTCCCTCTTTACCACTCACCACTCCTCATTCCCTCATCACTAACGGAAACTTGTTCACACCCACCCAGGTATAGACAGAATCCAATCCTGGCTAGGAAGATTTTGTCAGCCATTCTAAGGCAAATGAAGGAAATGCTGTGATAATCTTTACCAATTTGAGTCAGAGAGTTCCTGGAGCATCAGTTCTTTAAGACTTACTCTGAGCTAGGCAAAGAAAACTTGAGGGCATGGAGTCGCTAAAGCTAAAGCTGAATTGGTTTATGGACTTGATTTTCTACTTTCAAGAGTGACAACTTCAAATGGTTCACTTTATAGGCTAACAGGGAGAATAGTTTCAAGGTGAAGTTAGAAGTTTAACCTCTGCA
>PVHY01002705.1:0-115000 GCA_004024945.1 Uropsilus gracilis | reverse complement strand
CATCTGTGAATGGGAGAGTATAATTGAATACAAAGTACAATGTGAAACATCTATGACATGCTATATCCTTTATTGGTGCAATGTCATTGGCTCTCAAGAGATATATCATTTTGTTCTGAGTTTTGATTAATTATTGCAGAGGCTTTCTGGTTTTGAGTTCTAAAATCAAAGAGTAAAATATCTTGATTAATAAACTATTTGACAAAGTGTTTTCATATAACTTTCAAAATGAATTCAGTAGGAATCAGGTTTGTAGATAACATTTCTATAAATGTTAAAAAGCTTCATGTTAGAATAATTTTTCTCTTTAATTTTCTGTGAAAATGTTAAATATTTTCTAATGTTTTATTAATCTTTAACTCATTAATATTTTTGTGAGTAAATAGATTATACTGACCTTTATTTATAGTTTAGTATAGAAAGGGAGGAGGGAATTAATAATACTATATTTTAATCTATGTTTTTTTTAATCAATTGATAATTCCTAAATGGAGATACAAACAGTCTTAAATTATAGAGTCAGGCATAAAAACTGGATATAGAAAGAAATACCAAATACCAAGATGAAATACACATACTGGCCATTCTGTGAGTTAATATCCAGGCGATTCCACAAATTTCACAAATGATTTCTTAACAGAAATCAACCTAGTCTAGAATTCATGAAACCCACATCCTTATCACACTGAATAATGCTGAAAGTTTGAAACTTTACTCCTAGAAAAAATTTTAATTTCCATAGCTATACTGTCCTTACTTTGTAGGTGGAAGACAAAAGAAGAAAGAGAAAAGGCCTGGATGAAGCAAGAAGCCTGAGAGGACAAAGCTGGTAGTGATGAGTATAGGCACTGAACTAAAAAACTGCAAGAATTTCAGCTTGTAGATACTTAGAGCATGTAACATGCTTACAAGGACAACAGTGGCTGCTATTGAGGCAGTGCCACATAGAAGGCAAAAGGGAACATTTCAGAATTTCCAGACATTTAGCAAGTGTTGTCTGTGAAGAAATCTCAGAGCTTACTCTTATGTGAGTTTTCAGAGAGCATCTCCTATACTTTGGACTATCCCTAAATTGGTAGCACTTCTCAGTAAGTCACTTGAATTATAGTTAAGAGTTGAAGAGAAATACAGGATGGTCTCACTCATATGAGAGATAAAGGGGAAACAAACAGACAAGAAAAATTTAGAACTCCCTCTCAGCAAAATTAAAGCATGGAACATGAGAAGGGGAAGGGGGGGAATCATGAGTGGGAGAGGCACAGAAGACTGAGATGATGGTTCATGGGTGATAAGGTGGTGGGAGAACCCCAGGGTAGTTAATGATGTTAACAGAAAAAAGAGACTGCTCTCAGGAAAACTGTTATAAAATAATTAATAGTTCAAAAATTAAAATTTACTTCTGCTCAATAATATATAGTGCCTCCTTTATGTCATTACCATTTTGACCTTCATATTCCATTTCAGTTTTCCATGGAGATTAACATGTTTTGGTTTGATATATTAAAATCTTACAGGTGGGGAGAAAAGACTTAGAAATATTTCTTCTACTAATTTATGAGAAAAAGAAATATTATTTTGCCTTCAATTAAAGTAGTGGATTTTGTGGGTATATTAGAGTACATCCTTCATACTTTATAGCACTGGGGAGCAATATTTTCTGCATCTTTTAGTGAAATCTTTTGTGTGTGGAACCTACCTATAACTAATAGTTCAGTTCAAATCCCTTCTGAATTAATTGAGGTGAATTCTGTGTTCTTGGCAAGACACTTACCTATATTTTTAAACTATATTTGCTGTTTTACCTGTATTTACCTATCAGAAGCTATATATGAGAAATACTTTAATCTTGTATTCTCTGCAAGTAAAAATTAATTGTGGGGAATTCCCTTATTCATCCCTGTCATTTTATCTGCACATACTACACAGTCTATTACACATAAACATGTACATACCACACATAAAATACCTCTGTACCTTCACACAACATAGACACACTCATATACCACAAACACACACCACAGACATATACACAGTTACAGGTACACAACAGAAACAATCCACACACATATCCCCCTCCACAAAATAACCTTAAATAATAGAGCCTGTCGTATCACTTGAAATTGACTAAAAATGTTTTTTAAAGAGCCCAAAGATTCAAATAAACAAATTTAGTGCTAGTTCAATATTTACATGTAACAATAGAATGATATGTATATGAATCAGTGCTAGAGCTCTTTGCTTTAGAAATAAATTTCTGGATTGACAGAAAGAGCCCCAGGAGAGGAATTGCTTCATCCAACAGGGAAATTAGCCCATTTGTAATTGCAACTATAAGTACTTGATTTATCCAAAAAACTGGAGTATTGCAAGAACAGACATATTCATTCTTTGTCACAGACAAATAAGACAGAGAAAGACCTAGAAAGGAGTAGTAATTTTAGTTCAAGTCCAGGAGGGGAAGTAACTGCCCATATGGAAAACCAGGACTTATTTGCAGCTTCTGATACAATGCTCCGAATTGAAAAGAGCCTGAATGCCCAGACTGAGCATTTTAACCTCTGGTGGAGTTTGTGACTCTGTTGGGAGGATTTAAGGGTTGAGGCCCTTTGCATTGATGTCTTTCTGTGTTTTTCTCTTTCAGGTGCCTGATTCTATTTCTACCAGAAAGTTCTGAGTTGTGAAAGTTTACTCAGAAACAGGTCCTATGCTTTTCCATTCCTTCCTTAATGCAGAGATTCATTCTGAACAACTGCCTCTTTACTTACTGATATTACTACAGGAACAGCAAAAAATCTTTTCCCTCTACTCTGTGCCCTGTTTTCTGTGTCAAGTTACCTCTCCTTTTTTCCCTTGGGATAGAGACCCGACTCTGGTGCTAGTTCTGTGCCAAGATGAAAAATAATTTGGTTATTTTACCTAGAAGCATATAGTGAATCATTGCTTGTAGGTTCTATGTAATTTGTGAAAAAAAGACTTTTCGAGCTACTTGAGGACATCTCCAGTGAGAATTTGGAGCTTCCTTCAGTGAGATCCCTAAAACAAGATCCCAATCTAACCACTAATGGTTTGAGGCATGATGCCAAATAATTTTTTTTTGTAAAAATTAAAAGGAAAAAGGGAACTATGAGAGGAAAATCATCTCTATTTATCAATTACTTAAGAATTACAATTTTGGTAACAAACTCTGCTGTCATTTTCAACTTTGTTTTTGTATTTTCAGTTTGTCAGTTGAGTTTCTGTTAATGCACTGGTTACTAAAGAAAAATTTTCAATTAGAACAAACAAACCTAAGGACAGTTTTTCTCTTTAGCAAAATCTGCAAATAAAATTGTCTAGGAGGTTTAAAAAATTATAACTAAGTGAAGCCAGGGGGGAAAGTGACTAGTTTATCTTTTGGTAAATAGGCAAAGGAAATGGAATACAGATAGCAAGGAAGCCACATATTTGGTAAAGATGGAAACTTCAGATTTTTTTAAATAAATAACTTTTAAATTAACAAAATAAAGAATAATTAGCTTTGGTACTTAGGAACACTTTATTGATAAACACTACCCTTTTAGGCTTACTGAAAATATACAAGGCTCTATCCAAATGATAGCAGATAAATGTTTTAGGAAGACATTCATTGTCGTATAAAGTTTGGGGAGCCAGTTTCATTTGCATTATTTTTGTCCTAAGAATATTTACTCCTGTCATTTGGAGAGAATTCTTTTTTCCCTGTTTGAATTGATTTTTATTATAAAATAAATTTTCCAAAACCACATCACAGTGTGACTAGTAGGGAAAATTGGGAGTTTGGGGATGATATGATGATGGTGAGGGAAAAGAGAAAGTTTAGTCTTCCTCAACTTCCATCAGGAAAGTGCAATGGCATTAAGTTGTACTTGAAGGGGTTGGTAGAGGAAAAAATGGGGCATTTTGTCACATAAGCTGCTCCATTCACTGGAAAATGACTATGATCAGACCTGCCTTTCATCAGTACAGCAGCAAGACAGAGCTTGAGCCCAATCAATTTCCTCCTTGGTGGAGAGAAGGGTCTGTTACCAGTTTTGTTTGTGTGTGGTTCTGGAAAGAGGCTGGAATCTTAGGCAGGAGGATGACAAAAGAGAGAACTTACCTCTCTTTGGGGCCCAAAATTGATATCATTAAGATGCTATCAATAAACTATCACTTTATCTTTTAATAATATTTTGTTTTCAGAAGCATTGTATGAATATTATAAAAGTTTGTAAATGTATGATGTTTTTACTGGGGAGGGAAAGAATATTTGGCCAATAGATTTTTAATAAATTTTCATTAAATGGGTTCTAAAAATTATAGAATTCAAAAGTAATGTTTTAAATTGTGAAATATTTTAAAACTCAAATCAGCCTTTGCCTCAGCAGATGTAGGTAGTGCTCTGTGTTGTGGACTATTATTCACGGTTTATTTTCTGACAAAGGTGTGTTCCCTGGAGTTATTTCTTATAGAAAAATACACAATTTCTCAGTTTTCACTTTTGAAACTTTCTTATTGTTGGAGAATGCTGAGCCTATCCAGACCTAAGATGTGGAATGTCAAATACTTGAAAATTCATGCCTTTTTATCTAACAGTATTATTTAACAGTATTTTCTACCGTGTTCAATATTCTCAACAAAAAATTTTCACTTAATAGTAAAATGGAAATTTCAAGGAAACAATCCGTGAAACTGAACTTACAGGTGTCTGAATAATAGGAAACTTCAAAACATAAAAAGAGACTGTGATCTATAGCATAATAGTACTGTAAGTTCTAATATGTGTAATTGTCTCAAAGGAGGAAAAGGATAAAATGTGGCAAGAAGAAGAAACACTGGCCAAAATTGTGAAATAAAACAAATTTATAGAGTCACAAAAACTCTGTAACTCCTGAACTCATATGAAAAGTAGATCTGTAACTCTTAAGAAAGCCAAATTATTACAAAAATTTTGCCACAAAGTTAATTATAGGCCCAGATGGGTTCACTAATGAATTCTGAGAAATATTAATAAAAGAATAACTCTAATACTATGCCAAGCATTTAATGAAAAAGAAAATAAATTTCTCCCAAATTGTAACACTAATAGAATGGCTGATTAAAGAATAGCAAAATAAAGAAACTACAGGCTATATTCTTTGTGAACATAGACACAAAAATAGCTATCAAAATATTAACTTAGTAAAATGTTACCAAACAGTGTTTATTTTAGAAGTGTTCATTGCTTCTATTATCTAAAAGTATCACTCTAAATCACTATATTAGCAAATTAATGGAGAAAACTTTTACGATCATTTCAATAAATGCAAAGAAAGCATTTGGGAAAAAAAGTTGACATCTAATTATGATAAAAGTTCTCAGCAAATTAGGAGTCAAAGAGGATTTTCTTAATCTGATAAAGGACATGTGTAAAAAATTACAACTAACATACACCATGATAAAATATTAATCATTTCCCTTCAGTTATTGGAGACAAGGTAAAAAATATCCAGTTACTGTTTGTATTCAAAATTGATGGGAAATTCTAATCATTTATGTTAGAGAAGAAATAAAAGTCTAAAGATGTAAAGATAAGTTAGGAGGAAATAAAATTTCTTTCATTCCAATAAGCAAAAAAAATTAAGTTTCCAATTAAAATTGGGAAAAGTAATCAGAATAGACATTTTATAAAACAAGACCTTTGAAGGACAGTAAGTTCATGAAAAAGTATTCAACATGATCGGGCATCTGTGGGGAAAAAAATGAATCTACTTTCTGCAAGAGATTGTGAAATGTATCAAAAAAAATATGGTTTGATGACCGGAATAAGGAAACAAATAGAGACAGGTGTAACAGTAAAATGTTAATAGTCAAATGTAGGTTAGTGTGTTGGATAGTTATTGAAAAATTGTTTTCAATTTGTTGTGCGCTAAATTATTTACAATAAAATCTTGGAAAATAGACAAAACAATGTAATGGTTAGAATTGAACACCAATTGTATTATAAAATTATTGTATTATAAAATACCCAAAGTGATCCAGAATGTTTAAATTACACATTGTATTTGAATTTAGGAAAGGGACTGTAGGGAATGTGTTTGAAGGAAATGAAAGCAGTGAGAGGTGATTACAATTTTAAGGAGTGCTTGGAGACTCTTTACTCAAGATTACATCTGAATTGAGAATTAAGCTGGGCATGGTGGCTCATGCTTGTAAGCACCAGCCTATGAAGCAGCTGGGGCTGGGGATCGAAGTTCGAGTACTGGCTCCAGGCAACATAGTGAGACCTAGTCCCAAAAGAATAGCTAGGCGTGGTGGTGCACACCTGTAATCTCAGCTACTTGGGAAGCTGAGGTAGGGGATTGCTTGAGTCTGTGGTACTCCGAGCAGCATGAACCTGCGGTTCCACTGGCAAAAAATAGCAAGACCTAGTTTAAAAAAAACAAAAAATTAAAGGAGTGAGAAGGCATTAAACAAAGAGAAATTTAGAAGACTTCTTGTTCTACTCAAGGATAACAGCAAGTCCATGGACCCAATGATAGATGCTTGACTGGCCTATTTGAGGGATAACATGGAGACCAACACTGCCAGAACAGAATCAGCAGGAGGTAGAGAGCAAGCAAAAATCCAATCAGAAAGGTAAATAGTTGGAGGGCCTGTGGATCTGTGTGTGTATTTTAGCTTTGACTCAGAGAAACAAGAAACCACTGGGATTTTTAAATTTAATTTTATTATTGTTATTATTATTATTGTTATTATTATTATTGTTATTATTATTGAGACTAGGTCTCGCTGTGTTGCCCAGGGTTGTCTTGAACTTGCGGACCCAAGTGATCCTTAGCTTCAGCCTCCCAGGTGACTGGGATTACAGGTGTGTGCCACCTTGCTTGGCTTTGACTTAGTTTACTACTCTGGTTACTCTGTAGAGACTAGATTGTAAGGAGCTAAGGTAGAAACTGAGAGACTATTTCAGCAGGTAGGACCATAATCTGGTGGGGGATAGAGAGGGTGGGGACGAGAAGAGGTGGGGGAGGGGAAGATAGTTTGGACCAAACGTTGTGACAAGAAAGGTGTTTATATTCTGGACATATATTGACGTATAATCAATCTGATAAGCAGATGTAGTGTATGGGTAGATTGTTAATATGAGAGAGCAAACAAGGGAAGAATTACTAGGGAGAAAATGACCTTGAATAGGTAAGGGGGAATATCTACAGCATATGAATGGAGTGATTAGATTTAAAGAAAAGAAAAAGTAGTCCATTCATGATAGAAGGGAGCGTCCACCTCGCAATAAAGATCCTGCGAAAGGTAAATTGCTTGAGCCAGTTTGGGAGGGTTATTTCTTGCTTGCGTCTGTTTTCTCAGTGAAACAAAGAGCAAGGTCTTCAGCTTAAGTTTTCTTACCTTTTAAAATTAGATATCTACCTACCCTTTGACTCAGAAATTCCACTTTTTGCTATCCTATCCCATATAAATAAAAAACTGCCATAGAAGGACATAGGTACAAGAGTTTTCAGTGTTGCGGTATGTGTAGTGTTATGAAAAAAAAAAACTTTTATTATTCATTATTCATAAGGAAATCTTTTATTTTTTTCCCATAGTAGGGAAAATTTATTTCTCATAAGAAAATATTTTAATACATTTTGGATTATTAAATATTGAATACTTTTTTCTTATTTGATAAGTTAAATACATGCATTTTTTATTTATAGCAAGAATGGCCAAGTAAAATTTTCAAGTTGACACAAAACTGGTATTCTATGTATATTCTTGATATTTTTAATAAACAGAAACAAACTCTACATGCATGAACATATGTTTATTTATAATATGTAAAGATGTTAAGAGTAAACATCAATTTTAATGAGAGTGTAGAGATAGAGGAGGATTTGTGAGAAATTAGACTTTTGCATTTTTATATTCTTGTGAATATAAACACAAGATAACACATTGCTTTTTCATATCAAAAATGAGTATGTGACGTAAACATTTTTAATGGAATACAGTTTACATATACAAATTAAAATCACCTGTAACACTCCCTCCATCAGTCATCTGCCCAGAGTCCTTAAGCTATCTTTTTGTTATTTCACCAAGTTTGGACTGATAGGGTGGGCTACCCACCCTGGGTGTCATTGTCTCCTGTTTAAGATTGCAGATTTCAAGAAAGGTATGCTAACATGTGAGAATGGCCTTAGTTGGGATTTCCCTTCAGGGAGATGCAGGGGGGAGGAAGAAGTGAAACTTTTTTTTTTTGTAATGTAGTAATTCAGGAGCTGTTCCTGGAAGGTGGGAAAACAGAAAGAATACATAAACAGGTTTGAAACAAAGAAAAAGGAACAAAAAGAAAAGATGGGAATGGAGATTGAGATTGAGGTTTTTGTTTTGGCCATTTTGTAGGATGGAGATGTGAACCTTGTGACCTTGGCCATGTGGCCACCTGGGGCCTGCAGCCCTTGGCTGACCCGGGCTAGCTGCATGTGTGCTAAAGGCAGTTAAGAAGTTTGCAGATTTGAACTCCGTGTTGGAGTTTGTTTTGCTGAGTTGACTTGTGTCAGGAAGAGGACATGCGAAAGTCAGGCCTGAAAAGAAAGTGAACTTTACTGGGTCCAGTACGGTGAAGTTTCTTCTACTACCTAGATGACAAGGAGAAGATGGCATGGAAGAGTTGAAGCACGCCAAAGGAGCACACCAAAGAAAGATATCTTCAAACACACGGAGATGAACTCTGACTGGCTGACATTGGTGAGATGATCAGGACTGAGAGACTGAGGATTTTTAGGCAATCTGGGAAGGAACTGTGGACAACGTTGAGAACGGTTTTGGACAATGTTTAAGTAATTGGAGTTTTACTTACATGTTTCTTTTGTGGTAATTAGGAAATCAGTTTCTTAGTAATAAATTCAACTGCACTGATAGTCTTGCTTTGGCTTGGTATTTTGGTTGAGAAGGCTGGGGATGGTGCAAAGAGCCCACAAAAGTTTTAAAGAGGGTAAATTGAAGCAAACTAGTCTAAAGTTTAAGCTATGTTTCTAAGTTTTTCTTTTTAGGTCTGAAAAAGGGAAAGAAAGCAGAGAGAAGCTGATAGCTGATTTTTGCATACCAATGGTAAAGGTGAACAGTGAAAATGCTAATGAATAGTTTGTAGCCTGCTTCCTAGGGAGAGAAGCAGGCATAGGTGTGTTGAGTTCAAGTTAAAGGCAATTGCTAATGTAAACTGCTTGGAGCCTGCTTCGTAGAGAGAAGCAGGCCTGTATGTGTTAAAGTCAAAGTCAAAAAGTCTCTTTCTCTTTTTACCCGGTTTTAAGGACTGACTTTGTTGCACTCTTGCTTCCAACAGCAGTCCCTAGCATTGTTCAACAGAGGACTGTCTTCACCTACTGTGAAAAGAGCAAGACAAAGCTCCTGGTGTTTCTTTCTGTTCAGAGTAACTCTTGGTTGCTGCTAGTCTGTGCAAAGCAAGGATTTGAAAGACATCGCTCTCTTTTGTCCCCAGACAGGATAACTCAATGACAGAGACACTCCAGAGATCCCTAGGGAATCAAGTTGCAGCTTTCCTTCAGGGGCAGGGAACTTCGCTGAAACTGCATTCTTGTTTGGCTTTCCCCCCCTCCCTATCCTGCAGCCCCACTCCCTTCGTGGTTTTTCCTGGGAGTACTTTCTTCATAAATCACTCACCCATGGATTCATGTGTCTAAGCCTGTTTCAGGGAAACTCAATCTAAAAAAGTCACACTAAAAAAATAAAAGAAAAAAGAAAGAAAAAGTTCTAAATTCCTATCTTGTTGTAATTAGACAAGATTATTAGGTGATAGACAGCCAATTAAACTATTTTAAAGATGGCACAAAACTATTCAGATTGTTGGGTTTTGTTTACTCTACACCAATGACTCTCATAGTTAAAAGTCAAAACTCTATTTGAAATTGAGTCAGTAAAGAATTGCTTAGGTCATAGCCAGAATCTGTCAGTTTTTTTCTCAAATCAAGAGATAGTTGTTTACTACCTATTTCATATTAGAAGTTGCCACAGATTTCATACTATAAATCTTTTCTGCTGGAACGAATTTCTATCCAAGTTAATGTCTTAAAGTCAATTTGCTTTTTCTGCTCTGCCCTAGGCCTTTCTCATATTGCTTTGTACCACCTTAGACCAACACAGATTAAGGATACCCAAAGGTGTTAGGTGCCAGCTATGAACCACCAGTTCCCGGTTCTTACCCATTGTTTCTTGGTGTAAGTTTACCTGACTCTTGGAAGTCTTGGTTTTAGCTCTTGAGTTTCTTTGGTTTGATAGCACATTTGGACAACATTTCTCCAAAGTGGTCATTGGCGTCACTTCTTGAAACTCAAGAGTGGTATTTATACTGAGCACTACAGCTGCAAGTTAGAGGTACTTCTTGCTTCTGAGGTAGCCCCTCAAACTCCAGCCAGCTAGATTTGTTTCAGAAAAGATGTTTATTGGAGAGTCACTGCTACTGATGTTTCCAAATGCCATTGTTTGACCAGTGTTCTGAAGATGAAGTTTCATGAACCTTGTGCTCTTACATATGGTTGCAATTCTAAAATATATATTAGCTTTGTTTTAAATTTTCATTTGTTTGCTTCTTGAATCTTGAAAGTATACCTATAATGTATTCAGATTTATGCTAATTTTCTGATCTTGCTTTTAAGAGATATTCATTAATAGAATTGAGATTTAAACCTATTAATATATTATTTTCAAACTCAAAGATGTACTTAAAAATTTGTGAAAAAGGTTTTACAATCAGTTCTATAACCATTACCAAGGGAATAACAAATAGTCTCTGCCATGCAGTAATTTATTGTTTATGTAAAGAATATCTAGCTTATAAATCAAAGTCAGTTTTTTCTCTGAGACTCAGACTAGACTGTACCTATTTGATGAATGAAGGAAGTTCTATAAATCTGCTCAAATTTTGCCTCTTATGTAGAGATCTATCTTTATTCTTACAAAATTTGAACCAATATTCAGAATCATCTTAAATTCCTTTCAAAAGACCCAGATGGGTTAGCATTGAGATATGAGGTATGTCTACTGTGGCTTAAAATAATATAATTATCAGAAGATTTATAGGGTTGAGAAGTTTCCTTAGGGTTAGAAACTTTGAGGGTTGAGAAGTTTCCTTAGGGTTAGAAATCTATACCTAATCCCCAGTGTTAAACAGATATATAAGTTAACATACATAAGTTAGAATATATTCCAGAGAAGGCTACCAAGAGAGAGATCAGAGTGGAAAAGTAGGTCAGGGAATGGTGCGGTGCTTGTCCTGAAATCATTCTGACTGCCCATGCTGCTTATGTACATTTGGGGATATGAGGGGCCCTTTGTGTGGATTAGAAGAACTGTCATGTCTAAGATACCTTGGACTGTAGGAGGCAGTCAATTATTCCTTCAAAATTCATTCTTGAAGGTGATTTCCCAGGGAAGCAACCATATGCCAACTATCTTCTTCATTGGCCATTACCCTGTGACTGATATTTATTGCTTGTACTATGACAGCAGGGAACATGGCTCCTTCCAGGTTTGGTTCATACACCTCCCACATGGTATACCTCCATGCTTTTTCTCCTTCTTGCTGCCTGTGAAAATTTGATATTTTTTCTCTGTCCCACCTGGACCACTCCAAGAGATTAGAGCCCATAGCAGTGATAAGTTCACACTGAAAGATCCTGGGTGAGAAACAATGGAAAGGTAGGGAAAATCTGTTAGTTCCTGTCATGTTTGTTGCAGGAAGAAGGAACTTTGGATAAAAGTCTCACTATGTCCTCTGGTCTATAGGGATGTTTTAGGATAAGATACTAAACTAATCTTAAATCCCTGTATCTTTACAAAAGCAGATTATCAGCAGGTATCTCACTGAATGAATTAGTTCTGTAGGATCAAAGGAATGCTTTGAACTTACAAGAGAGTCTTTTCCTTTACCAATTAACAAGGTTAATTGGATTGTCCTTAGCTATATATTTAGTAAACAAATGAACTATCAATCCTGGGTTTCAGCATGAAACAAGCAAACAAATGAACAAACAAAAACAAAACACACACACAAAAAAAAAACAAAGAGAAATGAACTAGAGGTATTCTTTCCTTTGTTAAGAAAACATTAAATTACCTTTTTTTTTTAAATTTCTGTGCCTGTATAACTATATAGTAACTAAATAGTAAAACTATATAGTAAAAGCCAAATTTTATAGGGTGTCACCATTCACTGAGAGAAATCTGATATACTCTTCTGGGCCCAGGTCTTCATTTTGACTTTGAATAACCTCTTTAATAAATATTTCTTTCACTGAAGTTTGAAATCACTTCATAGTAGTGACTATTTCAGTTGACTATTATAACAGGGGAGCCATTGCCAGGGTACTTTGGAAGTATATGCTGAAGGTGAAAATTTCATCATGCTGTCATCATGCCTGAATGACAGCATAGAAGATGACTGTCCCCTTCACTCCCCACCTCTTATACCATTTAGCACCATCTCAAATTAAGAAATATCCTTCTATTGTTTTTGAACCTTATATACTTTTGCGTCTACTTGTTATAATGTTTGTGAGTAAACTTTTACTAGCACAGATTTTTTTCTCAAGAAACTATCCTCTTCTATCTGACCTTAACATAGTAAGACACTGCAAAAGTTACTGACATATTGTGATACCATTAGAGTTAAGAGAATCAATATTGCAAATAAAAAGGAGCAGAGATTCCTGAGAGATAATCAAATGAGCAGATATGTTGAAGGTAGAGTTTGGAAAAGCAGAGTACAGAGGGGTATTATAGTCCAAACTTATGCTGGGCAGGATAAAAGACTCTTGTTGCTGAAGCACTAGGGGAGAGCCAAGGTATTTGAATTCCTGAATGAATAAATCCAAAGTTAGAAGTACGTGTCCTGAAATATATACTAATGGAGTTTTCTTTCTTCTTCCCCCCACCCCCTTTTTTTTGGAGACTAAATCTAGCTG
The DNA here is from genome assembly GCA_004024945.1 of Uropsilus gracilis. Lineage (NCBI taxonomy): Eukaryota > Metazoa > Chordata > Mammalia > Eulipotyphla > Talpidae > Uropsilus > Uropsilus gracilis. The sequence continues at coordinate 102,044 of PVHY01002705.1, read as the reverse complement.
TGTTGCCCGAGGTAGTACTGATCCCACGGACTCAAGCAATCCTCAGGCTCAACCTCCCAGGTAGCTGGGATTACAGGTGTGAACCACCATGCCTGACTGCTTTTTCAAGACAAGGTCTCACTGTGTTGCCCTGGGTTGTCTCGAACCTTGTGAACTCAAGCAATTCCAAGCCTCTTGCCTCCCAGCACTTGGACTACAGGCGCATACCACTACACCTGGCTCTGTTTTTTTCTTAAAACTAAAACATCTTACTAGCTTATGTACTTCTAATTTTTTATATGATTCTTTTGTCATAAAGATCTGTCATTTCCTCCTCAAAATGTCTATATTCACTGTTTTTGAAATTTCAGAGAAAAGACATTTTTAGCTTTAGAGTCATAATATTTCACTTAATTAAATGTCCCTGGTAATGATTTACAAAGAACTTTGGTGACAGTTTCATTTTGGTAATAATGTCATTGACATTTTACTGCTGAAGCTATTTTTTGAAATAAATAGCTAACTCAAAAGAGTAAAACCTTCCCCTAGTTTAAGTCCATAAAATTTTAAAGAAGTATTTCCAAGATAATATTAAACAAACAAACAGACAAACAAAAGACAAGTTATTTATGAGTAGTTCAGACTGCATGGTATACTTTGCAAGATGTTTTCTAGGTTAATATCAGTCCAGCAATAAAATTTGTTCTTGATGACTGATAACTTTATTTGAAGTCTTCCTTCAGTCTCATGATGACCTACTATCATTATGTGATTTTTCATGTAAGAATGCTTTATGTGAGGCAGAGAAACACATCATTCACAAGAAATATCTCAATTGAAGTTTACTGATAAAAGATTGCAGTGAAATTTAAATAAATTGTTTATCATGTTTAATTTATGAAGATCTTGATTTTCTGAAGATGATGGAGAAGATATTGAATATTCCAAAACAGGATTGCATTGATTATTAGTTTGTTCTTCATACATTATGTGAGTATAATGAAATTATATTGCAGTACAATAAACAATATGTCAGTTCTATTGTCTAATAGAAAGTAACATTTTTCTCTATAAATGTGTGACTCTTAGTCCTTCTTCTTAATATTTAATAAGATTCAGATACCATTGATAAAATGACTTAACGAAAGATGTAAAATCTGGGTTAGTTGCAAATCTCGCAGCTTTTTCCTTTGACCACTTTTTGCCATTTTCATAGTAAAGTCTATCTAAAAACATCCTAATATCAAGAAAACTGGGCTTACAGCTTTTAACTGAACATCATCCACAGAAATTTTAGTCAGATAGAATTCCCCTTGATCTGGTTGGTTCCTTTCATGAAAAACACCAAAAGCACAATCTTATATCTATGAAACAAAAAACTGTGTTTCAGTGACAGCAGGGACTATAGTAAGTGGTTTGGTTCTTATTTGTGATGCTATCAAAAGAGTTCCTCAACTTTTTAAAATCTATTCTGATCCCAAGTTTAAGACACCTCTTGTATAAACAGCTAACTTCTACTGCATCTATTAGGACTTCTGCCCTATTGCAATTCATTGGAAGGACCATATAGGATCTTTGGAAAAATTAAGATCACCCTGGAATTTAGTGAAATCAGGACTCTGAAATGCAATTAATTGTCAGAACTTTTGCTTGCAAATGGTAACAAATAAAAGTTATAGCTATAATTCTTGATATCACTCTCTTCCCTAGATCTAGTGTTGGCGAAAATCCTGTCTGCTGTGTTTCACATCAAACTAAAAGCACATGGGGTTCTTGGAGAGTTAGTTTCACATTGTTGCTCAATAATCCATGTTGAATGAACCTTTGAAGTTCTGAAGAATTTTATGATGGCTCTTTCAAATTAAAAATTTTTTGCTTTTTGTAATCAGTGACTTCTTCCATTTTTAAATATATCCTGAGCATTATCATCAAGTTCTGGATCTTTAATATTGTTTTGGCCCCAATAGCTATACTAACCTTTTCAAAACAAAGAAAATAAATAATTCATAAACTAAAAATAATTCCCTGAACAATGAAGTTAATAACATGTTTAAATAGATATTAGGAATCAACAGCACACATTCTATTTTATGATCTTATTACAGTACACAGATATTAATATACATTATATGATTCAGAGAACAAGTCATAGTTATTTAAACTTAGGAGCATAACCTTTCCAAAGAAGGATATTCCCCCCTACTAAGATCCTTCTGGAAGTCTGGCTCTAAAACTACTTAGGAATTTATCTGTTTAATCATGAGGCATATTGATTAGCAAATTCTCTGAATTTTTATTAAGATTAAAATAGATAATTGAAGCATCATGATATGGTATCTTCTGTCTAGCATTATTTAAAATGTATGCAATATGTTTGGGATTATGACAAAGATTCTAGAATGTATTTATATATTCTATTTTCCTTTAAGCTGTGAATTATTTTTAAACTGCATAAAGAAAAATTGATCAATAGAATTCAAATTAATACATCTTTTCATCAGATTTCAAATTATTTCTAATAATTAGCTCAGAGAACTTTATTATCATAATGTGACTGTTACATTGTCCCTTTTCATCAAGGAGAATTTTTATGCCAGAAAAAATAAACCAGGCATTCGATGAGCAAAAATGTCTAATGTCACTCATGTATAGAGTATTTTAGAGTACTACAGGCAATTTTCCAACATAACCATTCCACCATTCCTTACCAGAGATCAAAATTTTCAAAGAGCAAAGTGTTCCTAATTACAAGATGATGTACTAGGATATGAAAGAATAGGGTTATGCCTCGCTCATTTTTAGGTTTTGGCTTCTTTAATATTTTGTTTTTGTTATCTTTATTATTACTTTCAACCTGTACTAAAACAATAGTTTAAATTTGTTGAGTATTTTCAATATGGATAAAATCAGAAGACTCACATGGCTGATCATCAGAATGCCTTGTAAAAACTTATGCCTGGTTTTTCCTTCCTTAAAATATTTGTTCACTTTTCTGGGAGTCATATTGAATATCTGCGATTTAAAAATGTTGTATAGTTAAACTTGATGACCATTGGGATACATCATCTAGATTGCAGATCATTTGAAAAAGAGATATAGTTATACATTTTTATTATTTTTTCTATTTATTTATTTTGAGACTAGGTCTTGTTATTTTTGCCCATGGAACCTCAGGCTCACGTTGCCTGGGATACCAAGGACTCAAGGGATCCCCAGTCTCAGTTTCCCAGGTAGGTGGGATTACAGGTGTGCACCACCATGCCCAGCCATTTTTTGGGACTAGAGCTCGCTGTGTTGCCCTGAACGGGACTCAAACCGCTACCCCTGCCTCCAGCTGCTTCATAGGCTGAAGCTTACTGGCACGAGCCACCGTGCCTGACTCTACACATTTTTATAAATATGAAAATTTTATTAGCACTGAAAAATCCTTTCAAAACTTAATTACATATGTTTACATGTTCATTACTGGAGAAAACACTACATGAGACAAATAAAGATGTAAATCAATTAAGTGAAGTTGATCATTGAAGACATTTCACCATCCTTGGAGTCCAGGAGGCAACGAGGAGGGAAACGCTGTTTTTTGGAAGATTGGAAAATGATCTCATCAAAAAGACATGTTCCTATATCACAACAGCCCTACAGAAGTAGTCTTGAATGGTTATCCACTCTGGAAGATGACTCAAGAGGGAATTTTTGGTTATAGAGGGGACTTCATTTAATAACCACAGATAGATGTTGTTATGAGTTTTATATTAATTACACTTATTAGTATAACTGACCTAAGAGAATATGGGATATTATACATAAGACTATTAAGTAGCTTAGTATTCTGTATGTTTCAGGTAATAAAATATACTAAATATTTTATCAGAACCTGTTATTCTCTTAAGCAATATATGGTAGGGAGTTCAGTATCATGGTTAAATAGCCAGCATGGAATAAAACATGCTTTTTTTGTGTGGGACTGTCAAAAAAAAAAAACTTTGGTTCCTTATCCATTTTTAATTGCTATAGTTTGACTAAAAGAACAGAGAACAATGATATCACAATAGTCTTTTAGCGTATAAGGAGAAAGTGTAGGCTTGGAGAGGTTGCTTACAGCATAGTTAAACTATGATCATCATTTAGGAGAGGATTCTAAAGCAGGTTGGGGATAGTAAATAATCAAATGCAGAGGTGAGGCATTACGTTTCAAGGAAACATTTTAGGTGAAGATTTTCCAAAAAGGGTAATTTTTTTTCCAAACATTAAGGAAGAGTCAATTCATCCTAAGAACAGACTTCTAGCAGAGGAACGACTAATAAGGACAAAAGAACTCTCACTGGGAAAAGGCCCAGCTATGATAATTCTGCAACTAATGATGGTGATGAAGATGGTGGAGGATGATATTTATTATGTACCAGGCAGTATTCCAAACATTCCCCTATGTCACTCATTTGATCTTCATTACAACACTCTGAGATAGGTACATTTCAGAGATGAAGAAATTGAGACATAAGAGTTTCATTACTTTACCATTTAATTAACATGTGAGGGAACAGAAAAACATATTGATGGAAAAGTCAAACAATTCAGACCTGATTTCCAATACTTCTGTGATTTATGATCTTATTAGAGACATGTAATTCCACAATAATATTCTACAACTATTAATTGCTAAGCAGATACTTGAACAAGTGTCACTAGCCTCAACGTCAGGGGATTGCTTAATATTTAGAAAATTGTCAGGTAGACAGAGCTCAGTGTTGGTGAGTAAGAATTCTATTTGATGGTTTGGCACTGTGGATCTTTTTTTCTTTTTCTTTTTTTTTTTTACTTTCAATGCTATAATTCTGTTAAGATTGCACTATGAAACCCAGAGGATAGACCCATATTTGCAAACAATAACAACTTACCCCTGGTGACCTCTATGTAGAGGACAAAGTAAAGAAAACACTTAAAAGCTGTTTTAGGGTTTATCCCAAAATACACCCACATACACACATGATAGGATAGGTCAAAATAGCTTGCTAAGTCCTGCAAGTTTTATAAACCAAACTGTTTTTACAGAGACTTTGTCTTTATCCCTTTTGATTCCTTTCCAGTTTTATTTTTTAAATACATGTATTGAAAATTCTTGATATCAACAGTCATGAAGAAAGTTTATTTCTTCCTTTAATATAAACAAATATTGATTTCACATTAATTTGTCTGTATGTTTTTCTTTTTCTAAATATTAAGTTGTCAGATACAATTCAGTATGGTCAGTTAAGTTTCAATTTCAGAGAGAGAATGAGTTATTTGTACCACTCTAAGAATTTCCTTTTTCTTTGCTACATCTGCAAACTTAAAATGGTTTCCATAAGCTCTTCTACTACTATTTGTCAATTGTTCCCTTTTTTATTCATGTATTCAACTAGTATTTATAGAGTACTTTTTAGATGCCAACTGTTGTAGGAATGTGGAAGTTTAGAGAAATTGCTTCTTTTTAGATATATAATCTTATGAAAGGGAAAACAGAGGAGAGGATTGGTAATATGGAACATTATCAGAAGTTTAAGGGTAAGTATAATTTCTAAAACACTGTCATCTTTCCCATAGTCCATAAAATATTCTGACTTCAAAATCTACCTGGAATAGACAGTTTATTGCCTATTGACATTTGTTCATATTTTATCCTAAATAAGCTTGAACTACTTAATTTAATGTTTTATCAATAAATCCAGTAACTGATCTTTTATTTTATTTTTCACTTGACCAAAGTCAGATAAAACAAGAATAGATTATTCTGCAAGCCAAGTGGGTATATGTGCAGGAAATTTCTCATCCTCATTCAACTTTGATATTACTATTAAATATAGATGAAATGGGGTGATAGCTCTTGAAATATTCAAGTATAAACTCCTGGATGCCTTGGTGGGTCTTAAAGGTGATGACATCATCAAAAGATGATGGTTTTAATGGCTCAGGGGTTTCATTTCAAACATGAGTTTTTGTAATGCTCATAGAAAACCTATTTTGTAGAAAGTACATGTGAGCATGGTATTCTCTTAGATCCAGCACCAACAAACTCTATTAGGGTATGACTAAATTAACTACTTGTTTCTTTCTAACTCCAGTCATAATGTTTTAGTTGATTGTTCCAATCTCTAATTCATTTCCCACAAGAAAATTAAACATAAAAATTGAGGCTAACAAAATTGAAATTAGTGCTCCGTTGTGAATCATTTTGTTTAATCTTTGCAATGGCATGGAATTATTATCTCCATTTAAAGAGGTAGAAATTAAGAAGTTAAGAAATTAAGAAGTTAAGCAGTTTTTCTAAATGCAGGGCCTGAGTGGAGAAAGTCTGAGTTAGTTGCTGGCCCTATCAACTTTACTACTGAGTCTTTGTGAAAAAGGTTCATGGTTTTCAAAATGATTTTCCTGAAAAGTTTTACTATCAAATGTAGGTAGGTAGAGAGAAAAGTTCATTTTATGGCCAATGAACAGCACACATTTATTTCCAATAAAAATTTGGGGCCTATGTATCATAATTAGCAAGTAGACTCTCAGTTTTATACAGTCTATGCTCACACCTTTCACATGTTCGCTCAATTACAGTTACCTAAGACTACATCATCTCACCTGTAAACCAGCTTCCTAATCTTCCTAATCTTACTCTGGGGCACCTCCCTACTCGCCCCACACACAGGTTCTGGAAAATTCTTTCTGTAAGCAAGAAGACTGCCTAAAAAAGAGAAATTTGACAAACTGTTTTTGCTTAGAATCTACAGCTGAATAGTTGTGTCTATCTATGGTCATTTGTTTTTATTGTTTTTTTTTTTTCTTTTCCCATTTCTCTGGGTCTCAGTTCCTTATTTGTAAAATGAAAAGGATTGAGTTCAAGGACTGCTTGAGCCAGCAAACCTCAACCTCTCTGCCATTCAATGATGCAATCTCATAGTTGTCATCCTATCAGCATGTTCTCTAAATTCCACTTAAATACCTCTAGGACATCCTATTCCACTTATTCTGTAGAGGAAAATTTGCCTTTATTTGAACCTGAATCTCCCTCTCTATGTTTTCCAATTTAATTCCCATTTTTGTCCTCTTGGTTGTCCTAAACCAAATCATTCTCTCCTTTTAGAGGGCATTTGACCTGTTTCTTGCTCTTTCTCCCTTCTCAAATCTCAATTTCAGTCTAACAGCCCAAGATATTTTAATCCTTATGAAATATTTTTAATCTTTGACACTCTTGGTCACTTATGTCTGGATTGGGTTACTCATCAACAGAACCCTTAAATGCAGTACCCAAATAAAAATCACAAGAGCTAACTTCTACTGAGAGCTATGTGCTGGCTGCCAGAGATGTCAAACAACTTGGTCCAAGTACATGACATAGTTGACACCTGAATCCAGGTTTTCTGTGCTTTAGAGCAACCACTATTAAAACAAATAAGGCAAAGTTTGATCTTTTGAAGTCTTTTGAAAATTTTACATTCATTATGGTAGGACAAATATTCTGCTCAATAATTTCTTTTAGAATAGAATGTAAGATCTACCCAAATAGAAACATTTGGATTCATTTAGGGACATTGTGGGTTCTCATTACTGACTTCTTGTCCTTTATTCTAACATTAGTTCTCTATGCTCCAGAGTCTAGCTCATGGTCAGAAATAACCTAAAAACTGATGAGTTTGATGATCTCTCTAGAAACTGTTGACAGGTTAATCTGTTTACACAGGGCTTATCTCACTGTGTTCTTCATAAAATTTTCTTGAAAAAGTAATTTTATGTGACTTTATAAATCTCAATAAATTATAAGATCCATCAACTTATTAATATAACATACTTGCACACTTCTCTTCCTTTATTCTTATTTTTCTCAATGCTTGTCACTACATTTAAAGATTCGAAATATGAATTTGAGATTATAGAAGCAGAATTTCATTTTTGAGAATTTCATCTCTTCATCCTTGATTTGGGAGTGGAATCATTTTTTTTTCAGGCCTAAGAAATCTTACCTCTACATCTACTGATTCTGAAATTTGTCTTCGGGAAATCCTGGCTACATGTGTTCCTGCCTGTTTGTTTTATAAACCTTTGGACTTTCTGTGGCCTAGCCACTTAATGTGTCCTACACAGAGACAGGTTGTACTAGTATTATCTAGAAGCTCACTACAAATAAATATGTAAATAAAATAAATAAAACAAACAAAAAAAGTCCCACACAAATATCACCCTCAAACTGGATAGATCCAGTCAGAATGGGTATACTCAAAAGAACTTCAGATAGAGACACACTTTTAAGGTGATGGAGCAAGATCACTGTTTTTTTTCTGTTGCCCGGGGTTGTCTCCCAGCACTTGGATTACAGACACATGCCACTATGCCCAGTTCCAAGATCACTTTCTTTAAAGTTCTTCTCATTCCTGTCTCTTTAACCAAGTTCCTTAATAATCAGATTCATTGACTTCTGGAGGAAAAATTACTTCAAGGCAAATAGAGACTTTTTCAGATCATTTGTTTTAGCTGAGTATTAGTAAGAGCAGACTAACACTTCTATAGGGATTATGATGTGCATGTTTTGGCTCTTTATTTAATCTTCCTGGAATCACAGTTATTTAAATAACTTAAAATTTTTATTTTACAGATGAGAATTTGAGGTCAATATATAGAGATTAGTCACTTAACTGATATCACAGGTGCCTGCAGAATCAACTTCTGAATTAAACTGATTTGATTTTAAAATGTATGCTTTACATGATGATATTACTTTACAGACATTTGATTGTTTCTACAATGACATTTTCACTGTTCTCTTTGATTCTTTTGAGCTGCTGCCTCTACCACCTGTTGGTATTCCTGCCCACGCCCACCGCTCACACACTAAACATCCTCTGTGAGGGTAATCTGAACACACTTGTGCTCTGTCTACTGCTTTATTTGTAAATTGCTTGTCACAAACTTTCCATAACATACTACCTCACCCTTAATCCTTCCGGCTCCTGCCCACCCCTATTTTCTGCCTTGTCTTGATTTTGAAATCTACCGTACACTATTGTTTTCCTTTCAGCTAAAATCCAGATTCTTTCTGAATTTATAAGGCATTTAGTTTTCTTGGTATATACTGTTTTGGATATGACCAAGAATATATCCCTGGGTCCTTACCTGGAAGCTACTTCTGGGCACAATTCAAGGGTTCACACCTCACTGAAGAGTCCCTTTCAAAGTAGGTCTTTTATGTCATTTAACCTTTTTTTTTAATAACATTTCCCCTGATTGTTCATTATTTTCACCTTCAGAAATGGTTTCCTTAATGACTTAAAAAGGAGAATATAGATTTAGAGAAGAAATTTATATCTTCATGCCATGTAGAGTTCATTAACATCATTCCAGTCTTTATGAGAGCAAATCTTTCATTGTTATGGTCATATTTTCAAATGATAACCCTTAATAGTTTATGATATTGAATTATACTTCAAATATTGATGCTGTGGATTTTGAGAACACAAAGCCCTCTCTGAAGTCCTTAACTATAATTTTTTTTCCTGCATCTATTACATAGCCTGCTTTATTGTAGTGACTGATGTCCTTCATTATGTCTAGCTTTTTAGTTTTATCTGACAATACTTCCCCACCCCCAGACTTTGATTTTAAAGTGGGTAAAAACCTGGAAGGTTTACATATAATTTTGACTATAATTTATTCTAGATCCAGGGGTTCACAGTCTGGTAGAATAATTCCTCATACTGCAACCAAATCCTTTTTTGCAACTATAGCTATTTAGCTGACTTATTTTTCTAATCTTCCAAAAAAAACCCTAACTCTAAAATAGGATAAGATACTATCAGTAAATGATTTAATAGTCTGCTTATGAATTTATAATTTCTAGAGTTGATCCCCAAATTTCTTCTGTTCCATCATTTATTTTCATTCAATTTTTAAGTGATAGTAATCCAGAAGATTTATTTGTTTATTTATTTATCATTAAACTTCAAACTACATTTATTGACTGAACTTTGTTTCAGGTACAGTGCTAGGCCAGAAAATTGGGTAAGTCCCAGTTGACTCTCTGTGGAGATGATGGTATTTATTTCAGAAAGAGAGAACAATTACTGATTGTCTATGTAAGTTATACAAATGGCTATCTCCATTCTCCGATTTCTTTTTTGTAGATTCATTAACTAAGTTCTTTATGTTTCCAAATTCAAGAAGACCTTTCTGCCTTTTCAAAGAAATAGAGCATATTGCTTTCTTTACAGAAATTATACATCTCTTCCCAAAGGATCCCTCCGATGGATTAAATTTCCCTCTCCTTCCCTTCTTCCTTTGTATAATATTCTTCCATTCATTGTACTTGATCTGGGTTGATTCCCTTCTGCCCTCTCAAAACCCCTTGCCGTTCCACTTCTTCTTTAGGCTTTTTCTTTATATTTTCCAGGGGAAAAAGATCCTCTTTTGCTATAACAGTAGATGAAAACATTACTTTTGATTTTTTACTTTTATCAATAAAAATTATTATTTTCAGCTGCAGCTACCAATATGATATTTGTGATTCTTTCTGGAAAGAACATTGTTATTACAACAGTTGCTCCTTTGCCCAAGCCCTAGGATAAATATATGAATAAATATATGAATAAACAAGTAGGATGTAGAAATCTTTCTGGTGATTCTAGTGCTTTCTCACCTTCTAGGCTTCCTGCATTAATGGGATCATAACTTACTTCTGGTATGGTAGCTTTTAAACCATCAAATACTAAATACAACCAAAAAAGAAGGAATTAATTAATCATTAAAAATACCAATTTGTCTTATTCTTTCTATTTTTCTTATTTTCCTAAAATTCCTAAATTTCCCTCCATCCCTCAAATCTTACTGTTCTACTTACTTACTACTTACTTACTATTCTACTTTTCTTATTTTCCTAAAATTCCCTCCAGCCCTAAAATCTTACTATTATATGGTACTTACTTATGAACCACTGGATCTACTATGTAGCAGAAAATTACATATCCTTAATTGAGGAGTAATAAGATTAAAAGGAAATTTCAAATGAGATGGAAGGTGTCATGGGAACATGTTAATGTAAATAGAGACTATTTTACTATGAAAGTATTTCAAAAGTGGAGAAAGAACCCTCTATAAAATGGAAATAAGATCATTGATGCATTGAATAAACTAGAAATATTCATATGTATTTTTAGTAAGAAGTTGAGTCTTTACTTTTATGTGGTCTTTGTATTGTGTAACCTATAATTTTTAAAGTTATATGCTTTGTATATGAGCTGATGCTAGGTGATAGCTCTGTTGTGTATCTATATCAGATCAGATCTATTTTGAGGTATTCATAAAGGCTAAACATGTGCCCAGATTGGTTTCCTCATGATACATTTAATTTATGAAAATTTTTGTCTATAATCCCCTTTGGACAGTTCTTTTTTTTTAATGTGAAAGGAAACGGAAATTACAAAATACCTACATTTAAATAAAATTAAGACTATAACACAAACTGAAGTTGACAAAATAACTTTTTTCATCAATTGTGGTTTCAAAGAACTGGACTGAATTTACAATTCTCTGAATCTTTTGTGACTTAATTTAAAATCTTTTCTTTATTTTAAATGAAGTATATTTTGTATGACGTGAAAGGAGTTGTTGAGGATGGAAAATTCTGAAGCATAAGCATTATGGTTTTCACAAAATTGGAAGGGTTTTTTAATTGGCCTAATGCGGACCTACATGTTTGATTGGTACTCTTGGATGCATGTTTCATTTAGTAAGAAATACCATACTAAACTGAAGGCAAAAGTTCAGCGGTTCAAAACATGTTTTGAGTTTCTCGAAAGAAGTTTTACCCTTTGTTATTAATATGCAAATAAATGCAGCATCAAAATGTCCCATTTCCTGTTTATAGTGCCTCCCCATTTGTCATTGTGGCTCCAATACTAAGTTAGAAAATAAATCTAAGTCCTGTGTGCATTAGCTTTTCTTCTCCATGTTTATATGAAAAGGGTATTAAAGGGTTAGGGTGTTAGTATGTGTATGTGCCTGAATTTCAACTAAATCCCTAAAACCCTAGGTAAAAGACTTTAGAAATCTTTATATTCTAAAGAATTCTAAGAAGAAACCATACAGAAGTACCAGATATAAACAAGAAGTGGTCAATGTTTTAAGAAACCTTTATACAATTTTCTGTAGAGGTTAGACCAGTCCACATTCCCACCAACAGTACAGGGGTTATCCTTTTCCACACCTTTTCCAACAATTATTTCTGACCTTTTGACCATTTTCACATGGTATTCTCACTATGTCCACACCTATGTCCCAATTTTCCCCTTTTATAAGAATACCAGTCATAATGGATTAATGATACACTTACTCTAGTATGACCTCATCTTCCATCTACAATGGCTCTACTTCCAAATAAGTTTGTAATCTGAGTACTACCAAATATAGCTTTAATGTATGATTTTCAGAGAGATAATTCAACCCCCAAAAAACTGTATTATATTGGAAAATTTCAAAGCATTGACCTGGTGACATTATTACAGTTGTTATAATAGGAAAAAATACATTATCACAGAGAACAGAGAGGAATCTCTTGTCATCATCCAAAAAAAAAAAATCATTACCTTGAACTAATGCAATAACCAAAGAGAATAGCCACAGAGAAATATCCAAGAGGTAGCATTTCAAAATGTAAGTGCTAATTTTATATAGGGTTTGATGGCAACAAGAAAAAAAAAAAAGGAAGAATCAGGAATGATTGTATTTTCTGGATTTAAGATTATCAAACTAGAATTATTATGAAAAAAGAAATGTTTGGAGAAGTTTTGAGCAAATATCATCAGCTTGGTTTGAGATATCTGTGTGTTATCCAGATGGACATGTTAAGTGGACAATAAGACTTAGGACTCAAAAATCTCAGGTTATAGATTATGCACTTGGCAGTGTGGGTATGATGTCTCGGACACAAGTCAGAAAAGTAGGAGAAAAGAATCAAGGAAATTGTAATATTTAAGAATCACTTTTTGAAAAGAAGTTCACAATGACTCAGTATAAATACCCCAAGAAAATAATGTAATTCTAGAAACCAGGGAAAATAGTATCCATAAATAGACACTGCTGACACTGATCAGCAGTGTCAACTGTTGTTGAATTTCAGTAAGTGAGATTAATACATTAGAAATCACTGCTGATTTTCACATGAACAACTTCAATAAAGTATGATGAAGAAAGATATGTTACCTGTGCATTTTACCTACTTGAATTCAATTATATCCCTCAATCAAAAAATAATGGTAATAGGAATGATTATTTATTTATTTATTTGTTTGTTTGTTTGTTTGAGACCAGGTCTGGCTATGTTGCCTGGGATTGTCCCGATCCCACAGACTCAAGTGATCCCCAGCCTCAGCCTCCCATGTAGTTGGGATTACAGGTGCTTGCCATTATGCCCAGTTGCTTTTTCGAGATCCAGGTCTCGTTATGCTGCCCCGGGGTAGTCTCGAACTCATGAACTCAAGTGATCCCTGTCCTCTTGCCTCTCAGCGCTTGGATTATAGGCGAGTGCCACCACGCCAGGTAAAATGATTATTTTAACATAAATAATGTACACAATTCTACCTAGCATTCCACTCAATTTATATTGGTACATACACATCAATAAATACCAGGAGAGAGATGGTTTTGCTGATATCCCAATCAGTTCTAGTTTTATAAATTTTTGTAAACTGAATGTTAAGCGGTGTTTACTCTAATATGATATTAATTTTTTGTACATGATGGTCCTTGACTTTAAATCATAAGTAACCTACCTTTTAGATATTCAGCTAAAGCAAAATGGAATGAGATGGATTTATTAAGAATCAGCATTAAATGTACAATTATATTCTGTTTGCATCAAATTTATGTCTTTGAGATTTTTGACTTTATAATTTAATCTATCTGTATAACTCCATTTTCATGTACAAAGGTATTCATATTTACCAATTGGTGATATGAAAGGAGACACAACCAACCTAGGACATCAAGAGAGCAAACTGAAATTGATGAAAACTATAATGAAACAGACTAATTAGTTTGTGTAAATAAATCAAGTTAGTTGATTGATTCAACATTATAAGGTGGTTTTCAACTTTTTTTTTTTTCTTTTGAGACTAGGTCTCACTATGTTGCCTGGGGTAGTCCCGAACCCAAAGATTCAAATGATCCCTAGTCTCTGCCTCCCAGGTAGCTGGGATTACAGGCACCTGCCACCACGCCCAGCTGCTTTTTTAGAGACTATGTCTCACTATGTTGCCCGGGGTAATCGCGAACCTGCAGACTCAAGTGATCCCTGGCCTCAGCCTCCCAGCACTGGGGTTACAGGCGCGTCACCATGCCCAACTGGCTTTCAACTATTATTATTATCATTATTATTATTATTTTTTTGATACTAGGTCTCGCTATTTTTGCCCATGGAACCGCAGGCTCACGTTACCCGGGGTACCACAGACTCAAGCATACCCAGCCTCAGCTTCCCAGGTAGCTGGGGTTATAGGCGTGTGCCACCACGCCCAGCTATTTTTTGGGACTAGGTCTCACTGTGTTGCTCTGACGGGACTTGAACTGCGATCCCTAGCCCCAGCCACTTCATAGGCTGAAGTGGCACGAGCCACTTACAGGCACTTACAGGCACGAGCCACCGTGCCCGGCTTTCAACTATTATTGATGAAGTTCTTTACAGAAAGGAAGTGATGTTATCCAGTAACATTCATTTTTAATACACTTATAAGACTTCTGTTTTGTGTCAGTCATGTCTGTCTAATGATCTGACTTTCTAACAGCAAAAGCACACAGAAAGGTATATAGTGCATTCACCACATGCTTTTCCAAAGTCTTGAAGTCTAAAGATAAAATTAGAGCTGAAAATGAGATGATTTACTTCATATTAAAAGTATGTGAAAATTAACTACTCTAGGATAGTATAGTCTGAGAAGAAAGAACATGGACTAGATGACCTCAGAAGATCATTTTTGTTTTTCTGACTGTGAGATGTTAGAATTTTCTAAGAAGTATAAATAATGGTGACTACTGAATATTCATGAATAGAATTTATGGTAATGTTGAAAGTTTGCTTTAAATTAATTTCTTTAGAAGAGATATTTGAATGGTGGTTGGTAACCACAGAGGCAAAAATAGAGGTCAAATTATGGATTTTGTATTCATTATGAAATAAGAAATGAGGAGTAAGAATGTTTGGCTAATTCTGAGTATGGAAAGATGTTATAATGGTATTCCTGTGGGGATAATTGGGTCAGATAAGCCAAATACATGAACAACATGAGAACAGTAAGGGGGAAGATTTGTTGATGACAAACTGTTTAGCCTAACAAAGAGTAAAAGGAAAATATCCCAGAGGAAAATTAAAAAGAGTAATTGAACAATACAATAGCAGTTAAATTCAACACAGACCAGCACCATGAAAAAGAAGAAAATCGGACATTCTGTATATGCTGATAGTTCTTAGTGTTTTGTAACCTTCCCGTATAAACCATGATGCCTTTTTGTGGTCATTCAATGAAAGCAACTATTCTTTATAGTAGCTTGTTGGAGAAACGTGTGAAATATTTGTTAAACCAGTAAGATAAAGAACTATGGTGGGATCTGAAAGTATGCTAAAAAAAAATTGTATTTGTGGATTCCTAAGCTTAAAAAAGACATTTCACTGATACACAGCATGTCCAGACTAGGTCATTTGTTACTATAAATCTTTTCATTACTGGGAAGGAAACATCAACAACAAGAGGTGGAGGAAAAATCAAGGACTTATCTAACTAGTAATTACTCATACGGTTCTCTAGAAATGAACATTTCTCAGAGAAAGATTTGTACAAATGGAAGAGAAGAGATTATGAAAGTAAAACGTAATATGTTTTAATTTTTTTCTGGTAAGAATAACTTCTCCAAAAGAATGAATAGAATACAAATGCAGACTTGTGCCTAGGTCCACATCCTTACTCTCATTCTTAATGCTTGAGCATAGTCACACAGATAACCTCACAGAATCTTAAGTGTTCACATATGTACTAGATTCATCTATGCTAAAGATGAACGAGGGTTCTGCATGTAGGGAAGTGCATGGGAAGGTAGAACAAAAGAGCAAAGGCTAACATCTTAGAGATCTGATTTTTTGTTCAGTGAAGAAGCAAAGATAGATACACATATGACTGTATTATGATATGGGGAATGTAAAGAAACTGACTTTTCTTCATCTAGAAGCACTGATGATGACAGTGTCTCCTAAGTCCCTCCACCATCAGTCATCATGAGTATAGACAGAGTGGTTGATTTTGGGTGAACTAATTCAGGTTGACTGAATTAATGTTCATTCCAATCCACTTATTTTTAAAAGAAATACAAAAACAAGTTAGATTTCCTTAACTTTCTTGCAGATACGAGTAAGTCTATCAGATAATTCAGACTAGAGAGTGCCAAGTAGAAGTCTGTGGAGTTGCTTCTTCCCTTGAAATGTTGACCCTGTTCTACGACTGCAACTTGGGCCATGACTGACTTGTAGATTTTTTTTTTTAGCACAACATAGCAAATTCATATCTACGGCTTTGTGGTCAGGTTTTCTCTTATTCATATATAATAACATTCTTAATTGATTGAGAACAATAAAAGTAAGAGATACAAATAAAGGTTTGAGAAACAATGTGTGATGATGGGTTTTCAGGAGTATAGTATTCAGAAATATGAATAACCACAAACTTTTGAACTCAGGTATTAAATGCAGTATACAAAAGATAAGTTCATAATTTGAACTGATATTGTACAAGGACAGAAATATTTAGGAAATGATATTATAGATTATTTTTTTACCCAACTCTTTTGGGGGCAAGATGTAATTCAGATGTACGGTTTTTGAATTTAGAAAGTTTCATGTATTTCACACATATTTCATATATTGAATTTAATATTAAATAATCATGGCAGATCTAAAGCAAATACATTAATATTTCTGCATAGTAATATAAGTAGATTTACCCTAAGGACTAAAAGAGGCTCTGCATTGTATCACAATAGTTAAGTTCAGTGCTTGCAAAATAAATCACGAAAGATAATTTTGTTTCACCATTTTTAAAGTGAACAAAGGCGTCTGAAGCTTGATAGCTAAAACTTGTGTGGCATTTATATTGGATATACTATGTATATTGATTTAATTCTCACAACAGACTTATGAGGTGGATGTTACGATTATTCTCATTTTACAAATGGAAAAATTGAGTGAAAGAAATGTCATATAATTTAACGAGAGTCATCCAGTAAGTGACTGTGTAGGGATCTGAAAGCTTATGAATAGCATAAGAGTCTGTGGTTAACCAGCATGCTGTTCTGTTTGCCTAAATTCAAACACAAACACATACCTAATAAAAACTAAACTGTGGAATGAACCAGTTAGAATTTCTTTCCTTTCTCCTATATTGTCTCTGAATAATTTAAGTAACTTTTATATGTAATCTAATCAATTTTATAAATTGCCAATAAAATGAAATTTGCAGTTGACCAACTGTCCAACTGTTCCCAAACAATGCAGTTATAGAAATAAAAGAGACAGTGCAGAAAGAAGGGGAGAGGAAAATGACACAAGAATGTCAGAAAGGAAGAGAGAAAATAACAAAGAAAGGAATAGAGAAAGTGGGATAGGAGAGAGAAAAGAAGGAAAAAAGAAAAATGGGGGAGGGGAGAGAAAGAATAAAAGAATTAAAGAACAAAGCTGCACAACTCATGCATCAAACCTGCGTTGTCACTGAATATATACAGTGAACTATATCTGTTCAATATATAATATATAATGATTTCAAAATCAAAGTCTATGTTAGATTTCAAATTGAGGTATGTAGAGTACTAACCAGCTCAAGTAATGCTAATAAAAGCACACACTTTAAAAGGTGTGCTTTAAGTCACTGTTTAAAGGAAGTGGTAAGAATAGAGAAGTAGAGAAAGAACTTGGGGAAAAGTATGGTCATGACAGGTGTGACATTTTGTGTGATAAATAAATATGTGCTTGTGGTTAGAAGGATTTGACTATACCTCTCGCACTTTCCCTCACCATCTCCCACCGGATAAAAGGTGATAATATGATTATGCAAGAATAATAAATGTAGAGTAACTGAAAGAGAAAAATCCAGATCGCTGGAAGAATATGGTATTACTACATGAAAGGAAGCATGATTGAGATGCTTAGATTAATTCATACCATGAAGCTTGACAAATGTTTCCACAGAACAGGAAAATACAAAAGAAGTTTAAGAATGGGTAGATACTGCTATAGAAAATGCCTGTTTTTAATTCTCAAGAGTTCTGACCTTAATGAGTTTGCAAACATGTTAAAGACATGTACAGAATGACTGTGGATAAAGGAGATGTATCTGAAGAAATAATCTTTATGATATGAGGATTTTTTGATTTTTTTTTTTTTTTTTTTTTTTTTTTTTTTTTTTTTTTTTTTTTTTTTTTTTTTTTTTTTTTTTTTTTTTTTTTTGAGACTAGGTCTCTCTACTTTTGCCCATGGACTGCAGGTTTACGTTGCCCGGGGTACCACGGACTCAAGCAATCCCCAGCCTCAGCTTCCCAGGTAGCTAGGATTACAGGCATGCACCACCATGCCCAGCTATTTTTGGGGACTAGGTCTACCTGTGTTGCCCCGGGCAGGACTCGAACGGCAATTCCCAGACCCAGTCGCGACTTCATAAGCTGTCGTTAACAGGCACGCACCACCGTGCCTGGCTGATATAAAGGATTTAAAGAGGTTTCCCTAACTCCAGTATTAGAGGTTCCTCTTTATTCTGTTGGCATCTGAAGAACAATAGGTTTTGCTTATCGAAAATTTTAAACATGAAAAGAGGCTCATATATTTTTTTCTCATTATGTTGGATTTTCGGTCTCAAAACCAAACTATTATAACTCAAAGTCAGCTGATGTTTTCAAATTAACATTTGCTACCAATTAGTTCATAATGAGTATTTGTCTGAAATGTTTAATGACCATAACAAAGCTTTTTAAATTGAAAAACTTTTATGTTTAGGACTTATGCTACTCTGCCTGACTTATTAGTGCAAAGAGTTTGATCACCCAAAGAGTTCATAAGGTTTTAAACTTGAGGGCTTGGCTCTCAAAGAGGATGACAGAGCTACTGCTTCTATTTAACATCTTGCATAGGAAATCTCTTAAACAAAGAGTAGATCTAATTGCTTGTTTTGTACTTAAACATCACACTAATCCCATTGCCATCAGTAGAAAGTCTGTATATGAATTGAGTGTGGGTTGCCCATTTATAAGCTATTGAGAAAAGGAAATGCCCCTTTATTTCATCATTAAATCCAGTTTTCTTAACATTTTTTCGTCTAATTAGTACCTCAAAGAATCCCTCCTGAATTTATTGGGAATGCTTTTAAAGTTTCACCATTACATGCACTGTTTATTCTAAGTATTTCTGTTCTTAGCTGATTGTGACTTTTTTCTGTTTTTTAATTAAAATTGAAAAATTTTATTAAATAGCAAATAACAGACATTTACATTTACAACATCACAGTATACTTTTTCATTTTAATGTTCTTGTAGTATTTTGAAATAGTGGATTTGCTTATTTAGAATAATTCTCAAATTATTTGGAAAATCCACTTGGTTGTGATGTTTCATTAACATTTATAAAGTTGACTTCATAATATTTTATTTGCAATTTTTGTATGGGAGCAAATTTGGCATTTAATTCTGCTTTGAATATCAGTTTTAGTCTCAAAAAAGTCTTTCCTATTTTTTTCAACGAAGAATTAAAAATTGATATAAAGTTGGTTGTAGAATCCTTAGATCTTAATCATAGTTTTATCTAGATATATGTTTTCTTTATTGGTAATATTAATTTGCTCTTTCTTCCTTTTCCTTTAATAAATTTTCTGATGATTCGTTAATCCTTTTGAAGACTGAGAAAAAATTTCAAATTTAATTTACTTTTTACTTCATTACTATGTTATTTTCTAGCCAATACTTTCATTGAATTTTACTTTTTTATATTATAGCCTCTTTATTTCACTGCTTGTGCATTATTTTTCCCTTTGCCTTAATAAATTTATTTATCTATAAACCTTCCTTTAAATAAGTTTATATGCACCGAATGAGTTTTAATTTGTACTATTTCCAATGTCTTATATTCATAAATATTTGACATTTTCTAATTCACCTACTTTTAACTCATGACTTATTTAGAATTTTTAAAGTAAAATAAGTGAAAAATTATTTTTGCTATCTTTAATATGTTATGATATTGTCTTGGACTTTTAAACTGTTAAAACTTCCTTTCATATTGGGATTCTTATAAAATAGTTATGCATAGACACTTATTTAAAGATGCAATTTTTTTAAAGAATCACAGTCCTACAAGAGCTAATAGTTAAATATGCTATTCAGTTCTTCTATGTATTCATTTTAGCTTTTGCTGTATGTTTCTAAGAGAGATTTAGTGAGATTTATTAATTTTAAAATTCTCCCTGAAATATTAATTTTAATTTGATATATTTTATTATCACATTGCAAACTGCATAAAAATAATGAATATTTTTAGTGGTTTATTCCACTTATCTTTATGCAATAGATAACTTGCGTCCTCATTAATACTTTTCACCCAAAAGTATTTTTCTCCAGTGTTTATATAAACAAGCAAATTTTCTTTTGATTAAAAGAACCTGTTTCATGTTTAGTGCAGCTCACTTGAGCTACCAGCAGGATGGAGGTGATCTTGTGAAAGGAAGAATGAAGTGGGGCATTCTTCCCTTGTTGAGCGCCTTTGTTTCCTCTGTATCTGTCAGATGGTAAAGGTGACATTCTCCTGAGATCTGAAACCCTGGGTCTCTCACCTATAACTCTCAGGCATCGGGAAATACTATCTTTCCTCGCATGGGTCCCTTCCAATCCTCACTGGTGGTCTACATCACATATTTAATGGCCTCTGAACATTACATTTTAGAACCCTATTAAAATGAGTATCGGGAGGCTAGAGTACCTACACATGATTAAGTCAACAAACCATGGGCTGCATTTTGTTTAGGACCTCCACTCCTCACCAGGTGGTGTCTGCAGAGGTCAGAGGTTAGTGTGGGATGAGAATTAGGGATAGCCAAGTGTTCTCTGAATGCATGTCTGTTACTTTGTTTCTCAATAAACCCTTTTTTTACTTTGATAATGGATTGCTTCTGTGGAGAGCACCACCTCTAAGTATTAAAAATATATATGAAAGCACACAAGCTTTTGGTTTTTTTTTTTTTTTTTTTGAGAGTATGTCTATGTTGCCTGGGACTCAAGCGATTCCCAGTCTCAGCCTCCCAGGTAGTTGGGATTACAGGTGCCCACCACCTCGCCCAGCTGCTTTTGGGAGACCAGGTCTCGCTATGTTGCCCCGGGTGTCCTAGAATACGTGAACTCAAGCGATCCCGGGCCTCTTTGCCTCCCAGTGCTTGGATTACAGACGCGTGCCACCACGCTGGGCAAACTTTATTATAATTTTTCAAAAAAATTTAAGGTAATTGATGTTTCTTTCTTAAGAAGTATTGGGATCTGAGTGGTCTTACTTCCCTCCAAAGCTGCATCTTCTGATGGCATCACTGTTCCCTGCACCTTGCTTTTTAAATCCTCAATATTTAGTTGTTCATGCAGTTCAGTGTGTGTTTTGCTTAATTACCAACACAAATTTATAATATCTTACATGTTTTAAGCACTTTCTTGGTCACATACTGGCAAATGAGATGACCATACTCTGCTCTGGTTCAACTTCCATTTTACTTTTTGTTTTCCTGACTCTTACTCGCCATTGTTTCCTGTTCTTTTTTGGGTAGAATTTCTTTGTGTTGAAATACATTATTTCTTAGTTATTTCATCATTAGTTTTTAACCAACAGATTCCTAAAATTATCCTTTTTACTCTATTCTTGAACTAGACAATATTTAAAATGTTCAGTTATGTAACTTTGTAAAGGTTAAAAATGTACTCTTACTATAGAGTGTATTAAAGTGTATAGAATGTATTAAATAGCTTAGTGAAAGTGTTTATTAAATAATCTTAGTAGATGGTCATTTAAATGATAAAAACCAGTGCTATCAACTAGAAAACAGTTTATGAAGAAAAATTTAAAACACATTTGATGGAGGATTAGCTCCAGTGGTTTGTGTGTGTGTGTGTGTGTATGTGTGTGTGTGTGTGTGTGTGCACGCGCGCCCGTGTGTTTTAGAGACTAGGTCTTGCTATGTTACCTGGAGAACCGCACACACACTCCCTGGGGTACCCCGGACTCCAGTGATCTCCAGTCTCAGCCTCCCAGGTAGTTGGAATTACAGGCATGCACCACCACACCCAGCTATTGAGCCCATAGACTCAAACAATTCTCAGTCTCAGCCCCTTGTTCTAGGCTGGGATTAAAGGCCAGCACCACCATGCCCAGCTTCCAGTGTATTTCTAATAAAATTTGTACAAACTGACAAGGAGCAGAAAGATAATGGCAAAGTATTTTCCAGAATTCAGGGTGAGCATCACTTGATATATCTATGATTAGATTTGCTTATATTACCTACTGACTTTTGAGTACCTTTTGTAGATTAGAGATGGCTTTCTTAAATTCCAGACATATCAATATTTTTTTCACATAAGTCCTTTAAAAATATGACATATTATTCCTATTTTGTGGATTCTAGACCACCCTTTACTTTCCTCTCTGTTCTCAATTATATATTTTCCCAACCTAGACATGAAGGGTTTTAGTAGGTCAAGATCAGTTTCTATTGTATATTTTCAGTCTGCATTTCCTATATTGTATGTATGGTCTGGATTTGGGTTCTACATGCACCTATGATCAGACTGGGAGCTCCGATTTCTTCTGGGTGACTATCTCTGTTCAGAGTTTGGTGTTGTGGAGAGTGGGTATTCAGTTTGGTGGTGGAATATTTTTTGGTGCCCATTAATATAATAGTATAGCTCCTTTCTGCTTCTCACCTTTATTCAGATGTTCTATGTCCCTCCACTGTCTGATGAATATGTTCTAGATCTCTTAAGATTTTATAAAGAACCCCATCTTCCAAGCCTCAGATAAGGTTCAGTCACCAACTTGCTACATATTTGAGATTTTTTCTTTTATTTTTGTCTGTAGGTTTGACTTTATTGGAAGTAGGTTTGCTGCATTGAACTAGATAGTGTATGTTCTTGGAGAAATTGGTGCATTTTGCATCTGCAGTTTTCAATACTGAACTATAGTGGCCTTAATAACTTAGTTCTCAATCATATTTTTCTCTTCCTATGCAGTAATAAAGATTGGTTGTATAATCTTGAAAACTTTTGACATGTCTTTATAATTTCTTCCTTACTTTTGTCTATTCCTACTCAATTTCCTAGTGTGTCTTCTTTCTGCTTTCTACTTTTCTACCCACACTGTCATTACGGTTCACCTAGATCTGTCCACCTGGTTTACATTTTGTTCTACTCTCTAGCTTCAAGTGATCTCTTCTTATATGGATTTCCTGTGGCATTATCCAAAATTATCATTCTTCATGAATTTAATATCAGGCATTTATTTTCTTTTCATGCATGCATATTTTACTTCACCACATTTTTTTCTTTAAATATATAAGCAATTCCTATTCTTTGATATCTTGGTATATAAGAAAATGTTCATCTTAAGATACCACTTACAAATCACCACTGCTAATTTTTATGGATAACTCAATTAGCTTTCATTTTCTTCAGTATTAAATGGGAATGATAATGCCTATCTCACAGTATTGTGATAAGAATAAATGAGATTAGACATGTGCAAACACTTTTTAAATAGTGACAGTAGACAATGCTAGTTGCAGTCTGAGAGCTAAAACAATGAAAAGGTGCTAAAAACCTTAGAAAAAAGACACTGTCATTTATATAGGAAGAAAGAATTAAAGCAATGAAAGTTATAATTACAAAGGGAAGAAATACAAGGGAGTAAAATATTTGTATTATTTAACAATTACTTACTAATAAAATTCTTCATATTGTCCTGATTTGTATTTCTTCCATATTTTAACTTTAAAAATCATATACAAATATATTTAACAGTATCATTACATCTATTTAAAGCATTAGTTTTTACTCAAAATTTATTTTTCTTGTACTTAGGATGTTTTTGGAAATAATCAAATTATGCCCCCAAATACTTTTTCCCTTCTCTATATTACTGCAACTTCGTTCTTCAGTAACTTCAGTAACTTAGTTAACACACTGATGAAAATGAATCCAAGGACGCTTTTCTATGTAAATAACTCGATAATGATTAAATTTCAAAAGCATACAGTAGATACCAATGGTGGAAGAATTCTGTGTAAGGAGACCATTAACCATTGCATTTAATACTCAAGCATATCAGTCATTCCCCAAACTCCTTAATTCATAAACTGCTGCTTTTTGGGGATTCATTAGACAGCCAAAAACTATAGAACATAAGAGAACTATAGGTCTTTCAAGGTAGTGAGTTAGAGGCCTGACTTGGTAATGTGGGAATGTAGGTAAGTATGTCCTCCATCTTGGCATTGAATGGGTTCAAATTCTGCCACCTTGCTTAGTAGCAATATAGCTTTGGGAGAGTTACTCAACTGCTTTGTGAATTGATTTGCTCATTTGAAAAATCATTAAACTGAGAGTAACATTGATTAATTATGTGTACCATAAAAGATCAAGGGATAAAAAATGCTCACAGTTATTAGTTGTGATTAATATTAACTCTACTCTTCTACAATTCTTCTACAACTCAACTCTTCTACAATTCTTCTACAATTCAACTCTTCTACAATTGTATAGATGATTTAACATCATTACATCTCTGAATTTTAGTTTTCTCCTTTACAAATGAATAAATATTACATAAAATTTTCGATGCAGTTAATATAAAATGTTATAGAATGTGCCTTGTTCAATAAATGTTAACTTAAAAAATAAACCTTGACCTTTGTTACAATTACAATATTAATTCTAATATAGTTGAATTCCTGGTGACCTAAGACCATAGAGTAAGTGCTTGAATATGTTTGCCACATCCCAAGATTCTAAATTCTGAGTTTTAAGACTAACCTGGATTAGAAATCAGGAACTCTAACTTGATAGTTTCAGTTTTTCTGATCTTTGTATGAACTTGAAAGTTCCTTTCACTTTCTGGCCATTGAGTATCATTTATAATGTGAAGCTATGGGTAACTGCTATCTTAGGGTTTGTGTTAAATGTATCCTCAGGTGTCAGGGGATTAATTTTTCAAGTACTTGTCTACCTTTGGCTACACACAATGGAAGACATTGGTCACATTATAGGTTAAGAATTTTTGTTAGCTTGTTAATTGCTTCTTTGGAAGATAAATTTTCAAAATAAATTTTAGAATATCACTTTCTACCTCAGCCACAAGAGTTATAGGCTCCTAAAGTCTTCATGGCAAAGAAATAAAAAATTGTTGTGGAAACAAATCAATCATTGGCAAAACAGATATCAGGGAGTCACTCAAAAATACTGTGCTGTGGTCTCAAAAATTAAAAAAAGTAAGAAAGCAAGTAAACAGATTATGAATGGCTTTTCAAGTCAAATCAACAATAATGGGTGATGCTCAAGTAGTTTCAATTAGCCATTTCTTGCTTATACTGGAATCTGGTTGAACAGGTTGTACATTCTTCAATACCATCTGATCTTATGCACCCATAGATTATGATATACAGTTGTCAGTGTCCACAAGACAGGATTGTTTAAAATATTCTTCCCTCTTTTTTTTTTCATTTTTTGTCTGAAACTGCCTATAGTTGAAATTGCCTATATTTGCAAACTAAGGCTCTCTCTTTAGGTTTGGTTTAAATGTTCTAATATTCAACCATCTTAAGTGTAGTTAGATTCTACCATCACCTCTAAAATTTACTTCTATATATTTTCAATAAATCTCTAATTCTCAGATTTAAGCAAACACATTTTGGGACATTATTGTTAAGTGCAGGTATATTTGTTCATTTACATTTATACACAGCCAGGTATGTATTCTCTTTAGAGAAGGCTACATAGGTTCAGTAGATACTTTTTATTAGACAGTCTGAAAGAACAGAGCTGGAAATTAATCTTAAAGGAAATGCTATTCTTAAACAATTCCTAGGAAGATGACAAATGAATGCAATCAATTTGGGGAATGGCGGCACTTGTAAGAAGAACATTAGAAATTATACAAAACAATTAAGACATCCCTGAGAATTGTTAGGCTTTTTGAAAGACTTTTAAACTTGGGGATTTAAGTGACTTAAATTGAATTTTAATTGCTCTTCCTCTGGAGCAAAACAGTAACACCCAGGTGGGTGGTTGCTCTTTATAATGAGAAAGTAAAGTAAGCCAGTCATTCCTTTTAGAAAAACATCCTGTTTTGGTTTCCAGTTGCCCCAGGCTGTGGGTAGGGTAGAGCTCAAGTGGGTAAATTTGTTTCTGAAGGGCATTTAATTTGAAAGTTCATTCTCTGTTGCTTTTGAACACACACACACACACACACACACAGACACACACACTTTTTTTCCCCCAAAGCACATAGTGATCAGAGAAAGGAGGAAACCAACAGATGGAAAATCTCCCTCTGTAAGGACTTAGCCCCTGAGAATGACAGATCTTAAACATTATCATTGTCATTTCTAAGTGTAATAGTTGTCCTTATAGGGGCCAGGATTGGCAGGTGCAAATATGCCAAACATAGGAGGTTCTTCAGAAGAAAGATAAATGTCTATCAAGGCAATGAACCACCAGAATGCATTGATTCTTCAATAATATCTTACTACAGTTTAACCAAAATACATCTGGATGAGTAGAAAATGAGTCTGAGAGAAAGACCCATGAAAGAAAATGGGAAGTGGGAAAATGGGAAATAAAAAGGAGGAGCGAGGACAGAGGAAGGGGAAGAGATGAGAATGGCGAACTGAGAGAATAGGCCCATGTGGCCTGGCCAGGGGAAGCCCCCTGGTAGAGTGAGCTGGTGGTGGCAAGGAGCCATGGTGGGAGAGAGGTCAGCAGAGAAATAGCCAGTATGGAGTTGGATGCCAGAATGGCAGGCTGGGGATGACCAGGGGCTGCTGAGGGCAGGCCTGGTGAGTGTGACCAGATGCCACTGAAGGCAGGCCTGTGGAGCCATAACAAAGCAGCATATTTGGAAAGCTGATTTGGGATTAGCATTCTGTTGAAGCTGTTTGAAGAGCCTTGGAGAAGCAGAGCAACGTGGCACTCTGGAGAAGAAGCAAAGAGAAGACACTGGAGAAAGACTGGACTTTACAGAAGTGCCTTTCAGGTTTGGAGGGGCAAAGGGGCACCATCATTGGCATGTATTTGGGACTTTCGGACTAAATGGTGATTAGGGTAAGATAACTGGTCATTTGTGACTTTGAGAACTCTTTGTTTTCCCTGTTGGATTTCTTTGTAAATAAAACCCTATTGCTAAATTGTATTTTGTCTCGCACCTGCTATGCACAGGTGATGAGAATCTGGTAAGAAGCTCAGAGACAGAAGTCACATTTTTAAACTGCCGCAATTGTTTTTCCTGTGGCTTGTTGGTTGGAGGCATCTGCCCATTTTGACTCAATTTCAGGGCTATGGAGATTGAGGATCATTGTGAGAATTACCCCTTGTTTACAAAACAGACTGGTCACACTCTAGAAGTAATTAATCTAACTATACATAAACATTCCACAAAGGAGTGAACAACTCTTAAAAAGAAGAATATTCTATCAGCACTCTATCAGTACAATTTCTGCCCTGACAAGATGCAGCTCTCCTCCCAAGTCTGCCTACTTCTCTCTCTCTCTCTCTCTCTATATATATGTATATATATATATGTCAACACATAAACACATATATAAAAAATATGTATATAAAGATTTTGCTTATAACCAAAAGGGCAGGATTATTAGAAAAGGGAGAGAAAGCAAGGTGTCTGTGTATATATAAATATGCAATACATACATATATCATATATTATAATATAGTAATACATAATATATGAATATATATACTAAATATATATTCATATATATGAATATATATATATATATATATATATATATATACACACACAGATGCCTTTCTTTTTCTCCTTTTCCTAATAATTCTGCCCTTTTGGTTATAAACAAAATCTTTGCCTCATGGGGAAAACTTGCCTATGCCACTGAAAGGGGAACACAGGTTAAACTTTGCTCTTAGATAACCCAAAACCCTGTACTATGAACCCAACAGACCCCAAACAGACTTCATTTTATTTGAGGTTGAAGATTATATAACAATAATGGTAGCAGTCACTGCTTATTATTTATCAGACATTGTTTTAGGGTCTATTTAAGCACATTTAAAACTGAACATGTTTAAGTCATTGTATTTAATTCGCTCATCTGTATTCACAGTTGTGTGTTGTCTTTATCCCATTTCAGGAGTGAGAAAGGTGAGATATAGAAAGAATTTGTTTCTTGCCAATATTGCATAGCCAGAAAATCTTAGATTTTGAACTTGGAACTGAAACCTGTGTAGAATAAGCAAGTTGGTCAGGCTTTTTCCTCCATTCACCTGGAAAATCAGCATCTGTATTACTGTGCCCTTCCCATGATTGTGTATGTACTTGAGCCCAGTGAGTGTGCATATGTGTGAGGGGGTTTACCTGGGCCTGGGAGGAGATGATAAAAGGGTGGCATCATAGCAGAAAGGGAACATGAACATGAGAAATGAATATACAGAGAGAAAAGATCTCAAGAAAGAGGTCAGAGAAAGAACATGAAGATTCTTAGGGGGGTACAGGGGGCCTCACTTGCCTCTCAACCCCAACCCCCAACCCTGGCCCAGGCTTGCCTGGTGGATCTGTGTAACTGCTAGAACCAGTAAAGAACCTACCAAGTGCCTGATGCTTTCATGACAATTGATGTCAGGAACAGGCTGCTCACGTGACACATGGTAACTTAAAATATGTGCCTAGGGGTCTGGATAAAAAAATCCCAACTCTGTTTCCTGGTATGCAGCCCAGTTTCTCATTCAATCTTCCTCAGTCTGTCTTCATTATGTCAGTCTATGTGCTGCCACCAATGATAATCTTCCTGAAACAGCAGAATGGTATAAATGTAAATAAAACCTTGTATTCATTGTAGGGGTGCTGAGGCTTTGTATATGAATCTGCCAATTCAGGCTGCTGGCCCAAAGAAATCTATTTCTTGCCTAGCCTTGG
Organism: Uropsilus gracilis; assembly: GCA_004024945.1. Lineage (NCBI taxonomy): Eukaryota > Metazoa > Chordata > Mammalia > Eulipotyphla > Talpidae > Uropsilus > Uropsilus gracilis. Next base: position 72,844 of record PVHY01002705.1, on the reverse strand, counting down.
CATCTGTGCTTTCTTTGGCCACCTAACAGGCCACCTAGCCTTTCTCCAGAACCCAGGTTTTCAAAAACTTATGGTTCATCTGCAAACAATATTTCAGAATTTAATTGTTATTGGGTAGAAGAGAGGCCTTCCACTTTATTTTATAAACCTCAAAATGCTCCTCTTCCAGCTTTCCCCCCACAAGTTGGCCCAAAACTGCAGCACCTTGAATTTTCACAGACTACCTGTTATTGGTATGTGGATCCAGCTACTGCTTCTCTCAGCTCCATGCTCAGTACTATAGAGACTGTGGGAAAGTCAGAAACTGCAGTTTAAAACTTACTAGCTTGCCTCAATTTACCCTTTGCAGCTCCTGCAGCCTAAAGAAATCCAATATTACTAGATGTGGGTTCTTACTGGCATTCCCAGCCCTTATTATACCTTCTAAAGCCAGAACAAGACTCTTAGAGTACAGACTAATTTACTACTGACAAAGTGATTACCTAATTATTTACTGCAAAAGAAAAACATGTAGGCCGGGCACGGTGGCTCATGCCTGTAAGCTTCAGCCTATGAAGTGACTGGGGCTAGGGATCGTGGTTCGAGTCCCACTTGGGGCCAATAGCGAGACCTAGTTCCAAAATAATAGCTGGACATGGTGGTGCACACCTGTAATCCCAGCTACCTGGGAAGCTGAGGCTGGGGATTGCTTGAGTCTTGGTACCCTGGGCAATGAGAGCCTGCGGTTCCACGAGAAAAATATCAAGACCTAGTCTCAAAAAAAAAGAAAAGAAAATCATGTAAGAAAACCCTAAGTATCCCTAAAGTGTTCAAAACCTTCAGTCTCTTAGTCCTATTGACCTCACCACTTTTCTCTTCCTTCAGAGGTCATTAGCATGTGTTCCACACAGAACATCCTTCCTTCTTCTTTGGCGTGCTCCAGCTTCCAAGCCGGTAGTTGAAGGCATGATGCTGTCTTCTCTTTGCTGTCCTCTTCCAGGTAGTAGAAAGAAATTCCAAAGTACAGGAACTAGCAAAGTTCATTTATTCAGGTCTACCTCACACGGCCTCTCCAGAAATATTTGAGTCAAACTCAGTAAGGCAAACTCCAACACAGTTCAAATCTCCAAACTTCTCAGTTTCCTTTAACATACACACTTTTAACCTGGACCAGCCAAAAGCTGCAGGCCCCAGGCCTTGGCCACATGGCCAAGCTCACATGGTTCACATCTCCTTCTTTCAAAATCCCTGATCAAAATGGCTGAATCCCTTCTTTGTTCTCAATCAATATTTATACCTTTCCTTCCCACCAAGTCTTGCAGCCAACAGGAAGTAAGACCAAGCCAGTTTTCTTTGAAATTTGCAAATCTATAGCAACAGGAAAGTAGCTTCTTTTCAAATGTATGTATCAACTGTGTTAATGGCATGGGAGGTGTGTGTCCCTGGCATCACAATCACATTTTCTTCTCTTTACCAGATTTATCTCTAATTTCAATTTTTTTGAAATTTAATGTCTCTATAGTGAGATATGACACTTTAAAGGCAATAAATCATAGTATAGCCCAAGTATTTGAGAATTTCAGTATTTATTCCCATCACCCAATAAATATAGCTTTCTTTATTATACTGAAAAACAAGCAGCAGACTAGGAAAACAATCTAAACCAAAATAAAATAGCAATGCAACATTTTTCAACTCAGTATCCTGTAGAATGCTATTTATCAACAGAAATTTTCAGTATTTGTTTCTAAAAATTGAGATCATAATTGTAATGTAAATTATCATATTTTTGGCATATTTATAATGCAAGAAAAGCCTCCCCAAGATGGTCAGAACAGACCTTCCCAATGATGAGTTGCTTGGTCATGTGGATTATTTTGAGCTGTAGTGCAATGAGGAAGCCTTGCAGATTCATGAGAAAAAATTATCACTCTATTAACTACCTAGGGATATTACCAGGAATTAGGGTTTTTACCAGAAATAACCATTTGTGATCTATATGTCAGGGCAAGCATCTAATTACAGAACATCTACTCCTTGTCTTATGAGTTCTTTTCTCTTCTTGAAGCCTCAGACAATTACCTTGTTGCTTAGTTCAGGTGTACACTCTCAATTTCCATACTGATCTTGGAATCTACATGTCTTTTTAGATACGCCATGTGGGTAATTAAGTCTGTTGTTTTCTTCTATTAATCTGATGGCACTTTGATTACTTGGCCATCACTGGGAGATGGGAGCAATGTTCCTTCTATCATGTTCTGACTTATGACAGTGAGCATTCCTCATTTTTCTGACTTAATTACAGAAGACTGACAATGTAATGGACTTGCAAGTTAATATTCTTACATATATCAGTAAATAAACTTTAAAATTTGTGATCAAGCTTGGCGTGGTGGCATGCACCTGTAGTCCAAGTGCTGGGAGGCAAGAGCCCTGGGATCACTTGAGTTCACTGGTTCAGTACTACCCTGGGCAACACAGCGAGACCTGGTCTCGAAAAAATAGCCAGGCATGGTGGTGCAGCATGCCTACAATCCCAGTAACCTGGCTGAGGCTGGAGATTGCTTGAGTTTGGGACTACCCTGGGCAACATAGCAAGACCTAGTCTCAAAAAAGAAAGAAAGGAAGGAAAGAAGGAAGGAAGGAAGGAAGGAAGGAAGGAAGGAAGGAAGGAAGGAAGGAGAAAATTTGTGATCATTTTCAATTAAAAATATCTTCAAAATCAACTCTGAAATATCCTCTATGAAAACAAAAGATAGTGCCAGAAAAATGAATTGATTTCTGATAATTCAGTTTTATCAATATTAACAACAAACATGCAGTGAGATTTTTAAGATTCACTGATAAGCATTCACTAAGGATTTAATGATTGTGTTTTTATTTACTTTTTTACATGCTTTCAATAAATATTTGGTAACTACTAAATATATGGCAGTTACTAACCTAAACTCAAAAGAAATACAAGGAACTACAAACTAATGTAGAAAAGTTTGTGTGATTATGTTTAAGCCTTCCATCAGAATATTGTAATATAGCCATTCTTTTAACAGTTATACAAAGTTTATGAGTAAAAGAAAGCACTATACTTCCAACGGTGAGAAAGTCACATGTTCTCTTTGGAACATAAGTTTCTTTATTTATAAACAGGTAAATATTGAATCTAATCAGTATCTCCCCAAAATGATGCAAATCCAAGTAAGAACAATAACCGGGTTTCTGTTTTATTTTTTCCCATTTATTAGCAAAGGGTTTAAACTTACTTGTTTTTATCTCTCTTTTTCTTACACTTCTAAGTATCCACAATAAATATTGTAGATATTTAGGTAGTTGGTTGTTGTTTTTTTTTTTTTTAGACTAGGTCTCGCTATTTTTGCCCATGGAACTGCAGGCTCACGTTGCCAGGGGTACCACGGACTCAAGCAATCCCTAACCTCAGCTTCCCAGGTAAGTGGGATCATGGCGTGCGTCACCATGCCCAGCTATTTTTGGGGACTAGGTCTCACTGTTGCCCTGAGCGGGACTCGAACTGCAATTCCCAGCCCCAGCCGCTTCATAGGCTGAAGCTTACAGGCACGAACCATCGTGCCTGTCTTATTTAACTAGATTTTTAATGGAAAAAATCTTCGTGGTGTTTAAGGCTTCTTCCATTACAAATCATTCTAACAGTTATAATTTTAAATCTACATTTGTGCATCTATTACTTGTGTCACCTGGTAGATTACATTTTATTATAAGCATATGATAATGTGTAGAAATAATACATGAGAAAATTAGAAGTCATTTCTTATAGAGAAATTATACAGGAGGTGAAATCCCTGGGGGTAAAAGATTTTGATTCAATTAACTGAATTTAAAAATCAAGAATAAGTCTATGGATTTTTAAAATGTTTTAATATTATATAATTATATCATAAATTATTTGCATATAATATATAAAGCAATAAATGATGTAATCATACAATCAAAACAACCTGATATATAAGAGTATGTACACATAAATTTTTAAGATGAAAATATTGGGTGAAAGGAAAAACTTTCAATCTTTGAAATTTAAAGGACTAAAGCACATACACACACACAAACAGACACACACACATACTGCAATAGAATCTTGAAATTTATCAACATGACTAATAGAAGCCGGTACATACGTTTGGAAATGTATACATAAATTGGGCAATTTAAAATATTGACATTGGCAACAGAATAGAGAATTCTTTTTTTCCTTTAGATATTTATTCAAAAGATTGCCATTCAGTTTACTAAAGTTATTATTGCTTTAGAGATCTTCTTCTTACATATTGTCTTCATAGAAGCTTTTATCTCAAGTATTTTTCCTGCTTTTCATTTTCTCTTTAAAAAATATTTAGGCTTGTTTTCTTCTTAAAAGCATGGCATATCTTTGTATTTATGTTGCTCTTCCTGTGGGAACACCTAAAACGCTCTTCAAACCTTCTGCATGTCCTCACAGTATACCTGACGGGCATTGTCATGGTATAGTCTATCCAATGTAGTCCAAATAGAATTTAAATGATAATTGTGATTACTGGTGACCCTGATGAGAAACAAGATCACTTTTCTCCATTAACATCAAATGGCAGAATGAGACTTTACAAAGCAGTGATTATCCTTTTTTATTTAGTTACATTCATTTCTGAGGTATGCTTGAATTTTCCTGAAACAGAGACAAAGACCTAATTACAAAACTTTAGAAGATGTTTTGAATGTTGATGATTATCAAGAGGTACTTGAGATAAGCCATAAATGGAAAATTGATAGATATCAGTGGTTTTGATATTTGTTAGATGCCATAGAGTAGGAAAAGTTGTGGAGTTAAAAATTAACATATTTTCAGAAAAAATATCTTTTATATTTGTAATGTAAGATGATTATTGGAAAAAACTTTGAATGGATCAAGTAACGTTTTTAACTGTTAGATATCATCTAATTTGGAAAGTCTAAAGTTTCAGTATCCTTTTGTCTCCATTTTTAGAGTTGAGGACGGATGCCAGATGGCTACCATCTGTATCTATCATAAATGGACTAATGTTTCTCTACAGTGGGCAAAAAGGGTGGAAAATAAGAAAGGTAAAACAAAATTTTCACAATTCTACAATCTAACTGGGTTCTTACTACTTGGAGTCAAAGTAAAAAGTATGCAATGTAAAAATTGAATTAGATGTTAAACTGTCTAGTATTGTGAAACATAGCTACCAAATAGTTCAAGAAAAAAAGAAAATATAATTTGATACCATCTTCATTATCAAAATCATCTGAAAACAATATATTGAAAGCTTTTTATATAATTTTATGCTGAGATAAATGGTACAAATATTTGATGTTAAGACTTTCATCTAAACATAATAAAGCTTTATCTATAATATTTAGATATATTTCAATATTGGAATAGGAAAGGCACAAATTTTCCTCAGCGATATTTTCCCTGAAATAATTTGTATTTGACCTCATTGCTTCAAAAAAAGGGGCAAAGATAATAAAATGGTTTCCTCCAAGCAAAAATTTATTTACAGAATAGATAGCATATGTTATATAAGTACATTTAAATTGTGTTCTCAAAAGTCTGTGATTGAAGGAAAAAATATGTGTTCAAATTTGTGGACACCAACTTTTGCCTGTATTTCTTTTAACCCAATCAAGTGCTTATATGCTCTATATTGGAATACCTCCAACGACAGATTTTGTTAAAGACTTCTAACTTTTGAAAAGTTTGTCCATGGTTATTATTTATGTCTTTTATTCACTTATCCTCATTTGACCCTAAAGTGCAATAAGAAAATAAGAAAATTAATATTATAAGTAAACTGAGATAAAGAAACATAATTATTTGTTCATTTATGTACCTAACTAGTGACAGATAAAAATTATGAACTTAGGTGTTCTGAAACCAAATCATTCTACATTGTTTTCATGATATATAATATTCTATTATAGAACAACTACAATTCTTTGTAAACATTTGATTCCTCAGGTATTTGGGAACAACCAGTCATGACATCATACAATATCATGGTTAGTAACTCAAACCCTAGAGTTAGCAAACCTGGATTTGAAGCTTCAACTTTGTGACCTTGGGCAAATTACTAGATATGTCAAATCTCATTTTTTCCTCTACACAGTAGAAATAAAGATAGACAAAACCACTTAATCTGATGCAGTGGAATGTCTAGTATGTAGCAATGGTTGAAGTGAAATTTTAAATTTTAATATATTAATAATAATGATGATAATTATAACAATAATTATTGTATCCCATCAAGTTTCAGTGATGTAGACAAGCCAAGTCTTCATGGTGTGTTTTTAGTGCTCCTCATAACCTTCATTAAATTCTCTGAATCGAATTGTTTTATCTGTATTTTTGTATGAGGCACACAAAATAAATCTCACATTTTTGACATTATACTTTTCTTAACTTAAATCAAGAATAAATTTGATTTTTAAGGAATTTGGTCACATTCTGTTTAATTATCTGCTCTCATGGCTATACACTCTTGAACACTTATACTTCATTCTACCTTTTATTTTTTAAATTTTTTTTATTATTATAAAGTTTAATCCGGTTGACAATTTAGGCCATAGACATGTACATGAAATTTCCATAAAAGGGATGAGTATGTGGGGAGTTAGGAGGGGTGGAGATGGGAGGAAGTGGTAAGGGAGGGAATAAAGGTGGTGTATGGTCCCCAGGGAATACATAGATGTGAGACACATATATTAAAAAAATAAAGAAATTAAGAAAAAAAGGAATCAGTACCATTTCTATGCTGGGGAGAAGCAGCTCTCCTGCCTGCCTGACACTATGCAGATAGCTCTCTTTTTCTTTCTCCATTCCTTAATAACCTTGTCCCTTTTTTTTCTCTCTTTTAAATTTAATTTGAATTTTCTAAAATTTGTATATATATGTATATTTATATTTATATTATATTAGTCCATTATTGTGTACCCCGGGGCTTTCCCACTTCACTAACATTTGTTAACCATCCTGATCTTTTGTGCTCTCCACCTCCCCTACCTTCTTCCCCCTCCTCCTCTCTAACTCCATGGTTCAGTCCCATTGGTTGTTTTCATTCTTTCTTATTTGTTTGTTTGTTTTTCCCTATATCCATCATATAAGTGAGACCATCCTGTACTTCTCTTTTTCTTTTTGACTTATTTCTGCTCATATGAGTCTTTCTAGTTCCATCCAGGTTGCTGCGAATGATGTTTGTTCTCCTTGATGGATGCGTCGTGTTCCATCGTGTATATGTACCACATTTCATTCTTCCTTTTACCTGAACTACAATATATAACGAGGCTCATATATAATGGTTGTTTCACAGATGTTAAAATTAACTATAAACTGAAACAACCAAACTTTATTTCCTTTCATTACCATTAACTATCTCATTCTGCATTTGTAAAGATGTTAATTTATTTTAAACATCAGGTAGAATGCTATATTTAACACTTCAGCTGACATTTTTTTTATCACTTATCATTGTCAATTAGCTATTTAAATAGGAAGAGTCAACAGTAAAATCTTATTGAATATCACTAGAAGTTTTCCTTAACCTAGTACATATTGTTCAATTAATGATACAATTTAAAAATCTACCTACTGTCCTCAAACCTATATTGTGCCATTGGGAAAATTTTTCAACCACCATCTGACTGCTTTATTGAGGAAAAACTGGTAAAGCATGAAGCTGTGATGTTAGGTGGAATGAGTTGATACTTTCTTAAAAAAAAAAATCAAAGACTATAACTTCATCCCATATGCACTGCAATCCCTTTAAAATTTTCACCCGGAAAATGATATATTTTAGAAATGCAACTCAATTTTATTAATGTGGATTAGAAAGTTATGAGACTGCAAATCCACAGCAGTTTAGGAGACTTAAACACTAATTAAGAAAAGAGTACACATAAACTGGATCCAAGACCATAAAATACTTTGTAAGAAATATGTCTCAAGTGCAATAATACAATAAATAATATAGGAGGACACTCATGCAAAGTATTAGTAAGCTTAAAATTCTATATAAAATAGCATGAATAATTTATTCTAACAGTTTATGAAATGAAGTCTGAAAAATTATGAAACTTATAACCTTTGAAGATTTATGAGATAGTGAAATGATATCATTTAACATATGTCAGCTAGAACTAAGTTAACAGTAATTTCTATGTCTTCCTTAAGGGTCACACTGATTTCTTATTTGCTCAAAGTTTCTTAATTCTCCTTAACAAGTAAGTATGTAAATGAGTTCTTTAGCTATTATTTAATTGCTTTTTTATAGTCATCAAAATGTTACCCAGTGTCATTTGGAACATATTTCTGAGGTTAATTCAGCTAATATAAAGAACTATTAAGAATCTCTTGTTAGTGATATTCCAAGTAACAATTAGGGTCAGTGATGAGCACATCATGTGAAGAAAGCAAGCATGTCTAACTAGAAGAACATATAATACATTTATACAATACTGTTGTTGATAATGATTGTAATATGGTTTTAAACTAATTTATCTCTGCAATAACTGTATAATGTCTGTGTCTTTTAAGCAAGCTAACAAACAGAAACAAAACCTTAATCACTATGAATCATTTTAGCTTTAAGGAATTATGATGTTGAGTCTTAAACATGAGAAATTTACAGAAGAATTAAAGGTGATATAAAAAGTGGTAGATATTGGAACTATGAGGGAAGGTGAATCCATCTGTGCAGTTTCACAAACTTTCTATAAATCCTTGACATAAAACAGTAACCATTGTTATTTTGCTCACTTATCTGTAAGTTAACAGGTAAGTTAAGCGAATCTAATGTGGAGTTAATGAGGCTTGACTGCAAGTGATTGGGTAGTTTTAGGTCTCCTTTCTGTTTCTGATTCTCTTCTAGCTATTCGACTTGCTTAGCTGTATTCTTTTCATTAGGACACCTAAAACTCAACATGCAAAAGGGGATTGTCATTTCTGCCCACATATTTTGGGTCAATTCATGTCATATGACTCATCTGAATGTCACTGAGTATGAAAATAGAGTGAATATAGTGGGGTAGCGTTTGCAAAGTTATAAATACCAAAGATGTGGGTGAAAGAGGAAGATATTGGGATCAATAATATACCATTAAAAACTATTTAAAAAGTTAGAGACATGACTATAAATCCTAGAAGAGTCATAAGCAAACAATTCAAATGTAGCAATCCTTTAATCCTAGACAAATGTCTTTAGAAAGTTATTAAGAATTCTCTAAACTATATGAACTGCTTGGACACTCACCTAAATTTTGTAGTCCTGCATTTGAAATCTGGTTTAAAACTTCTGTAGATCTTCAAAACTGCTAAAAGAAGTACAAGGTCTTGAAGAAATTAGTCAAAATTGCCTTTAATTTAATATCAATTTTATTTTCATTATAATGACTCACTAATGTGAAACTGAGGAAGACACAATTGATTCTGTAATTTTCTACTCTAGGCTTTGAGCTTTGAGCTTCCCTGCTGTAGGTGAAAATTGCCTAGAATTTCTAAAAATCTTATCCAAGCAGATCACTCACCTGGAAAAGAGTCTCTTATCTTTCTTTTTTCTATGTTATCACTCAGGAAATGGGGAGAGAAAAAAAAGACTAGAATGTTAATAGAATATTCTATAATTTCTTTTAGAGTCTTGCCTCCAAATGCAGGTACTAAACTTAATGCCTGTCATGAGGACATGGAAGAGAATCTCATAGATTAAATGACTGCTATTTATTAAGTCAAAATCCATCCTATACTTTTATATTTATATAAAAATTTATATTTATATTTATATTCCATTTGTGTAATCACATTGCAGAAGAGTAGGTTTGGGAGCAGAGGTTACCACCCTGGAATGTCTGCAAGCAGTGTCTCATCTGTCCATTTCAAGAGGATTTGTGTGGATCACTCCTTTGGTCTAAATTTGGAGTCCAGAAAAAAGACCATATCCCAAAATTCTTTATATTGTCCACTGAAAAATCAAAATTGTGGATATGTGTAATAAACCAGAAGTAATCTGGATTGAAAATAAGGTGTTTTTATTGATATATCAGATGTTTGAACATGTGGAGGAGAGAACAAAGGTAACAACAGAAATAAGTGAGCTAAACTTCTGATACTATGCTCCAAGATTTTTTTCCTCTTCCTTGAAATTTCAATGCTTATTGTTCAGTTGGAAATTGAGAAAAGAAACCTTCTTTTTTAAATATCACTTTGCAAAGCTTTAGGTTCTGAATGAAGTTAAAAAGGACGTAGCATAATGCTTATGGTAGCCTTGGTACCTTGAGTTGGGGTTACACATTTGAAACATTTCATTTTTCTGACATAATAACCCATATTTCAGAGGAAAATTAAAACTTGTGATAAACATCCATGGCAGCTAATGATATTTTGTGTTAAACTGGAATCTAAAAGTTTGGAGGATTGATCACATTTTGATTTGTTTATGTCATCACTTTATTCATCAATAACAAATACTCCCAAAGATGACATGTCAGTGCCACTTACTCAGTTTCTTTAGGCCAGTAACTCTGTGTTTACATATGGTGGATGACTGGCTTCCCTAGTCATGCTTAATTGGAGCCAAGACCCTGTACCCCCAGACCTAGCACCATTCACTTCCTGAGAAAAATCTCATCAGAGAAGAGGGGAGTAGTAATAAAACAATAATAAATGACAATAAACAAAATTCTGTTAACTGTTTATTATGCTACAAGCTGCTAAGTGCTTTTCATTCATTGTCTTCACCTTCCTGTTGGGTTAGGCCTGGACATTAAGTATGACATTGCTTTACTTGTCAGGGAATTGGTTTTCAGACAAATGATATAATTCAGTATAACAGAGGTGAAAACAATGATGAAGCATGGAGTCTCTAGAATCATACTCTGTACATTATGCTATCTTACTTCTGAAAAGGTAAATCTAATTTACTTTTGCTAGAGTCACGGTATGTCTTGGGCATTCTCTCTTGTCTTCATCTATTGACTACAACTGGATTCACACATGAATTTTATAAATATTAGAGTTCCTTTCTAGAAATAAACCTAAAGAAGTCTAAAAAGTTGTCTTACCTATTTCTGACCAAGCTAAACTTTGCTGGGCACTGTTTTGACTGGAGTGTTACTTCACTGGACAACAAAACTGGGCCAGCATACTGATCAGGAAGGCAGGACAGAATGATATGGAAACAGGTTGACAATCCTTGAGCTTCACACTGGAACTCAAGTTTGCCTTCCATTCACCATGGTAGCCTGCCCCATAGGAGCAAGCTCTAGATCTAGTTCATATCCCATCATTTCCTTTAATTCCTTTCGGAACTACTCAAGTTCTATAACATCTTGCAACTGAACCCATCTGAATGTGAAAGAAATGTTATCTGCCATGAGCTATCTATTCTTTATTACCACGTGTCACTAGCAAAAAGCATCTTAACAATGATTAGAATAACTGTCCTCAAATCCATACTAGATTGAGCTTGAGACATCCACATTGACATTATATTTTATCTCAACGTTTCTAAAGTGATTTCTAAAACACTAGTAGTCTTTGATTAGTTGGTGGGTATCACTAGCCATTACCTAGTATGAATATATTGAAGGTTGACAATTATTTGCTTCTTATTTGATAAGTAGGATACATTAATAATCCTCTACATGAATAATATTTTATTCACAAATTCCAATAGATTTTCTTAAATTGGAGGACAAAAATGGTAACAAACATGACATTAGCCTTGCTATTATCTCTTCATTATATATATATGCCTTCTGAAAAACACTGTCATTCAGATGACATGGTATATTTTGGGGTACATTTTGATCAGTTGATCATATCTACTTATTTTCCCCTGGTCCTGAAAAAAAAAAAAAAACAGTCTAAGGAGACAGTGTGTTAAATGCTTTGATATATTTTCCAACTTCTTGCAAAGAAGTTGAGCAACTTTTTCTTTGTGATGCTAGATGGCACTGCTAGTCAAGACTGTTACTCACAGCTGATGCTTTCATTCTAAAAGCTGTAAGTAGGCATACAAAATATTTAATCCTGAAATTTGGTGATTAAATATTCATTACACAAACTTTCAGAGTAAACTTTTCTTTGAAAACTAAAATCTTTTAAACAAGGGAAATGATTAAGGAAATAGGAAAAGAGCAATATAATACATTTTTGTGGCTACATAATTCAATTCATTCAGATCAATGCACTCAGTTGAATAAAACATTAAGGTTCATCAATATGATTGACACTTGGTAGTAAAGCCCCGATGTCCAGGAAGCAGTTATTCTAGAAGAGAAAGCAAAAGCAAATCATCAATCTGTAGAATTCAATGCATTTAGGCACAATTTAACATTACTGAAAATATATTTTAGAAGAGTATTGTCAAGATTATTGCCAAGTATCATTTCTATTAAATTCTTTAATTGGTAGTAAAAACTGTAGCTTTCTCTTATATAATTGAGGTTTCACTAATTGCCAGCATTACTCCATTTTCAGGTAATTTGTATTTGTCATATACTTTCATCAATGGCTATGTTTTTTGGTAAATGGCAATAGGTTACAAGTAAGGACAATTAAATATCTGTGCTAGAGAAATATAGGACTCTGAAGTCTTTCTCTGTCACATAATGATTTGTGTCATGAATACATTCATCCAGTGTTATTGTCTGTTCCTTCTCTATGTTTAGTTAGTATCAAATACCCATCTTTTGTTTATTGTATAGTAAGCTTACAAAGAAAAGGCAAATTCTCAGCCACTTATGCAGACATTTGAATACCATGTCTTAACATTTGGATCATCCAAACGGAACCTAACGGCATTCTGACCATTAGCTGGGTCACTAGGTGGGGGGTGAGGGCCTCACCTGAGTAACTCGAGAAGCCCTTCAATCTGGCGCTTTGATTTGGCTTTCACAGGCCAGTACTTTTTATTTCTTCTCATCTGTCTGCTATCATGTTAACTAGCCAAGACGAATCTCTGCAGCTCATTGACAACATAATAAAACGTGATTAGAATTTCACCAGCTGAAGAATGGCTTATTTTAGGACTTTCTGCTTGTGATTGTTTGTGTGTGCCTTGGTGATCAAGAGAGAAAACAAACAAACAAGTAAAACCATAATGGTAGCCTACAAGGACTTCTTGCTCAACTCTGCTGAGCCTGATTGAAAAGCCAGATAAGTTCCAAACCAAAGCAACGCAGCATCTTTCATGTCACTAACATAATATTACCAGTAGGCTCACCCCAGTGTTGTTTTTGTACTACTGATAATTATTATCCATTTTACATTTTGTTAATATGAACAAAATTAAACATGAATTCATTGAGGGTTCTGGAAACTGTGAGTTTATTTTGGAAATGTAGATCAAATAGGTGGAAGGCGTGTTCAATGACTCCTTGAAATCAATATTATGTTAAATAGCTCATGCATACTGAAGATCGTGGCAACTTCTAAAGACATTTGAGTTTTTGTTTGTTTGTTTGCTTTTGAGACTAGGTCTCGCTAATTTTGCCAGTGGAACCATAGGCTTATATTGTCTGGGGTACCACAGACTCAAGCAATCCCCAGCTTCAGCTTCCCAGATATCTGGGATTACAGGTGTGCGCCACCACACCCAGCCAGTTTTTTGGAACTAGGTCTCACTATGTGCCCCCCGCAGCACTCAAACCACAATCCCTGGTTCCAGCCGCAGCTTCCTAGGATGCCGCTTACAAGCACACGCCACCGTGCCCAGCCTTTAAAGACATTTGAACTACCATAAATAAAACTCCTCCCCCCAAACTGGAAGGATGACAGTGTTGTTGTTTATTGTGCAAGAATAATCAAGAACACTTAATGGACTATTGTAACAAAGAGCCACAAATTAATATCTAATCTCAAATGTGCACAAGACTTTTATCCTCCTAAGTAGACTGACCAAAAAGACTAAAACAAATTGTCTTAATTGTGTTTATATTTTCAAGCCACATTTTCCATATACAATTAAGTTATTTAAAATTCTAATTGAAGTGCTTGTCTTTAATAATAAAGTCTGGGTTTATTTGATTAAAATGTGAATTGGCATAGTTAGATGTCTAACATTTTAATTAAACTTCATTTGCTTTTTTTTAATACCTGCCTATAAGTTAACCAGTTGCTTTATCAGCTACATATGACACTATGTCTTGCACATTAGCGCACTGATTATTCTTTATCCTGCAAAATTTAGCTGGCAAAAGGATATGGGCTTTAGGTAAATAGTAGGTGTATGTTAGCTTGTACGTAACAGGAAGTTAGGTAATAAAGATACTTTAATGTGCTTGTTTCATTATTAATCAGTGCAGCACAAGAACTTAAATAGCCCAGGCCATTTTAGCAGGAATAAAATGTTTCTAAAAGAGCAGCAATCTTGTAACAAATCCTATTTCTCAGCGTTCTAATTGCTTTGCATTTGTGTCCTTGCTAGTGCTGAAAGGTAAAAGCAAACTAGGAAGCTGCATGACTGAGAAACTCAAGCAGCTTTTTAAAAATTGTTCTTTTCTACTTCTATGCCTTGAGGATTTGCCATCTGGATTGCATACCGTATTCAGTGCTTTAGTTCTTGACGTTTTTAAACAATAGCACTGTAGCATTTCAGCATGTTGTCTCATTATAAACTAAATGTGCCATGCATTAAATTATGCAGGTATGTATTTAAAACTTCCCGTGTGCCCAAAGGACATGGTAAGGACAGGCACTTGCCAAATTGGTTTTGATACACCACAGTGTAGGGTGGATACTGTATAATGCATGTATTTTATATTCTGCATTCACTGGAATTTTAGGGAAAATATTTCAGAGATAAATATGTCAAATTTTGTATTGCTTTGGGCTTTCTCAAGGTTAATTAGAATCTGAGTGACTAAAATGTTTTATTCTTCTTTAATACTTTCATCCCAGGGTGATACTTGCCTGGGGTTCCACTGTTTTTGATTAACTCTATGTGATAATGAAAACCATGAGAACGGCCTCATGTAGGAGTTCCTTTTCTGACATTACATATAAAACTGCGGAAGTCTTTCAATATTTAACACTGCACTTTTTTTTCCCTTTCAGCACCCAGACCTCAAACTAATTATGAAAGTGTGAAGAATGATTTTATCCAAAGTCATTTCATTACTGTTTTGTAAGGTGTGCCCAAGTGAAGAGTTCAACTATTTTTATTGGGGTGAAGAAAAACACATCCTAATGAGATTCAAGGCATTTTTGTAGTCTCCGAGGAGACACAGATTGTGAGATCAGCAACCGGACATTAAAAACAATTAGATAAATATACCTATGCCTCTTCTGGTATTAATTTCTACATTTTGATCTAATCGGCAATAATTATTTCTTTCATGTCCCGAATTTAGAAAAACAACTGACTGAATAAAATCATCAAAAACATCAAAGTTGTTTGAGGAGGGACCTAAAAATGCAATAATGCTTTTTTTTTTTCTTACAGAAATTACACAGGATTATGAGAAAAGGAAGCCATTTTTCTTCTCATTTATTTCATCTCAGTGAGAGTTGTGTGTGTGTGTGTGTGTGTGTTTGTGTGTGTGAGATTAGGTCTTGCTATTTTTGCCAGGGTACCGCAGGTTCACCTTGCCCATGGTATCACGGATTCAAGCAATCCCCAGCATCAACTCCCCAAGTATCTGGGTTGCAGGCGCCTGCCACCACGCCCAGCTATTTTTTGGGACTAGATCTAGCAGTGTTGCCAGGGGCAGGACTCAAACCGCGATTCCTGGACCCAGCTGCGAATCCATATGCTGTTGCTTACAGGCACTGCCACCGTGCCGGGCTTCTCAGTGAGTTCATTTTGCTGTTATTCTTACCCAGTGAAATATGTCAGTGGTTCAGTGCTTCACTGAACATATCAAAGATACCTATGATCTCTCTACCTTCATTTTATTCTCTGCAAAGTGATGTCTGAATCCAAAAGGGAAAGATATTTCATAAGACAATTTATAGTTTCCATGTGAATGCTTTCTATGGTTTCTTCCTACTCAGTTTTTTTTCACTATTAATTAAAGCAGTTCTAGTCAGTGAATCATATCTGTACCTAGAGAGTTTAAATTTAATGACTTAGAAGTTGTTTGATGATTTTCAGGTTATATAAGAAAGAATAAATTCACCTTGCCTCAGTTTATGGAGTGTTTGTTGGAAAGATAACAAGAGAAGACAAGGAAAAATGACTCTAATGTCTCAACGAGGGGACTCTAATACCTTTCTGGTCACTTAGTCAAAAATTGTTTCATCGCTTCAAAACAGATCTAATGACTTGATGGAAACTTTATTAGCTATTGCACAAGCAGAGGCCCATTTTCCATCTTTTCATTCTGTTGGTAACTAGTGGGTATATCTTGCAATTTCTGTTTCTTTCATATGAGAAAAGGAAAACTTCTGTTGATCTGACTAGTCACCCTCAGAGGAGGTAGACATGTCAGTCAGGTCCACCTCAAAATCTCGTAGATTGTGGCTTTGAGTTATATCCTTTGTCCATTCCAGCTAGCAATAATCCAAGCAGGTCCACATGATAAACTAGATAAAAAGGCATCAGGCATAACAGAAAGATTAGATTATGGTTTTAAGCAAGGTAGTAACTCAGAGATTTCTAGGAAGATGGCTATATAAATCCAGTAAGAAATTTGGGTGATGTGATCAGGCTTTGGAGCCGGGGAAAATAAATTTTACTATTGATTTGCTCAAAGTGAAATAGACTGGTAACTTAACAACTCATGTTTTATAGAAATGATGTATAAAAATACATAATATGATATAAAAATATTCAGGATTTTAGTATAGTTAAAAGCACTTGAACTGTATGGTCCTCTATTTTTATCAAATGAATGTTATATTTATTAATTACTGGAAACATTTGATGAAAATTAACATAGGTCTGCATAATTGAATCTTTCAATTTCCTTAAAGAAATACATTTAAAAAATTGAGTCAAGATTGTAGGAGATAATTCGAGTAACTAAGTAGTTATTTAATGGACTATTTCTCACAGAGCACAGCGAATGGAACATTTTTTCAAAGGGAAGAGAAGTCATGAAAATGCTTGCAGGCACAAAAAATAATTTTTTTAACTACAAATCTAATAAACTATATAAACTGATGCCATGCAAAGGAAACACATTCCAGTTCATTCAAGTCTAACATGTGAAACCATTAAGCTGTTTGCTCTTTCCACCACAACAGTGCAAAGGTGCTAATGACTGAAGGCATCAGATCAACTCCTCATACATCCAGGCTAAGCTCTGCTAAAAATGCTACCATCCATCTTCAAAGAAAGTATTTTCTTTGAACAGTTTTTGTGAAAACTCTGATTATGCACAGATGTGCTTTTAATTTAAGACTATCTTAAGAGAAAATCTGATCTAACAGTTTTGTCATGAACATTACAGTCAATGACATTCATGAGACCCTAGATATTCAATACTCAATTTATGTATCATGACTGATACTACTACCATAATACTGAAAACTCAGTTGTTAGTGAGCAAATCGACTCATTCATCTTTGACTTCTTCTGTGCAAAAACACATGATGAGAATTAGTATTGTTTTAAAAATTTGTACCAATTAAGCACAGATATTTACCAAAAAATTACTGAAATACTCAAAGCAATGATTTGGTAAATATGGAACTTTTCCATATTATCAATCATGCAATTAACTAAACAACTGCCTGTATTTTATAGCCATGGTGTATTTAGTTTTAATCTACTTTAGAATAGTCTGGCCAAAAGACTTAATTTTTGTTGCATTGCTTGTCATTTTAAAGTTTATTAATTGTCATTTTATGTAAATTGGTTGCTTAAAATTTTAGTCTTTGGATCAAAAACATCTAAAGTGGAGAAAACACCTAGGTCAAGGCATGGTATATCACATTAATATGGAGAATTTCACTCTTTTAAGAATAGAATACCTATTGTTTAGAAAAATCTTTTAAAATAATGACAAATGGAAATCTGTGTTTTCCTGCATATTGAAATTTTTTTACAAATATATTTCTTTCACCAAGCACAGCTGCGCATGCCTTTAATCCCAGCCTTGGGAGGCAGAGGCTAAAGATCACTTGAGTCCATGGATCTGGGACTACCCCAGGCTCCATATTGGGCCCTAGTCTCAAAAAAATGGGTGTAATAGTACGTGCCTTTAATCCCAGCCTTGGGAGACTGAGGCTAGGGATCACTTGAGTCCATGGGTTTGGGACTCAGGACAATCCTGGGCCTAGTCTCTTAAAAAAAAAATTCACAAATATATTTCTCTCAACTAGTACTATACAGCACTGTCTAAAATCATAGTTTGCAAAAGTGGAAAAATCTCCAAAACATGACCGAAAAACTCATCCCTAGCTCAAAATGTGAATTTTAAACACTTAAAATATAACTAGTTCAGCTGGAACTGAAATTCTCACCTATTTACTATTATTAATTAATCTGAATATAAATAGCATATGTCCATTGGTGACCCTTTTGGAGAGCACACTAGAGTGTTAGTTCACTGAAACTTATAAATCCCACAGCACTGACTTTAGTTATCACCAGGGAAGAATAGAAGCTACTTTTTTCCCCAAATCAAAAACTTTGGAAGCCAAAAGATCAAATATGAGGAGACACTTGTGTTTAGGTAACATAAAAGAAATGTAGGACTATTTTAGCCACTTTCTGTCTCTTTGTGTAAATGACAAAATGTAGAACTCCTGAGGTAGACAATGATATCTCTAATTCCCATGGACTTTCCTATAAGTATCGCCAGGTGTACTTTACCTTGCTCTTTGAATGTCTCTGGAAACAGTGAATGTGCAGAACAGGTTCAGAAGAGCTGACTATAAAACATGACATCTGATACCTCAAGGAAGAATATTTAGTGACTAATTCAGTTCTTAAACAATAGCTACGTTTCAAAAATAACAACAGAAAACTATTTCTCCATATAGTAATGTGAAATTAAAGTAGGAGAGTCTTTCTAAAAGTCATGTCTTTTATTTCCATGTGTTTTATATATCTTATGTGCTAATTCACTAACTTTGGAATAATAATAATAATAGTAACAACAACAATAGTAAATAATAATAAAACACAGCCAGTTTTCAAATTGCTAAATTTAACTCTAACTTCCTCTGTATCTGACTGCCTCTCTCTCCCCTCCTTTCTCTTTCCAGAATGCTTATTTGGTATGCAAGCCCTACTGGCCTTTCTATCTGAATATATTACTGCTCCCTGGTTTCCAGTAAAGGCTCCTGGCTTCTGTGTTTCTAATCAGGGCTTCCATTAAACAGTCACAGAGATTATTGTTTGGATATGTTTGTAGTTAGTAGCTCTTAGCTTTATCTGCTTAGTGGTGGTTTACAAATTCCTGCTAATGCTAAATTAGAACAGTAATTTCTGGTGGCTTCTACTCTTATTTTGCCTTTCTTCTTTCCCCAGTTGTGAATCTCACTTGCAGGAGGAGGGGGAACCATGACCAGGAGATGAAAAGCTTTAACATACTCACCCTGTGGGATAGTGGATAAGGAGGATCACAGTTGTTTGGTTAGTATCTGGATCTTATTAATGTCACCAGGCTTCCCCAATCCTCGGTGGCAGAAATCTGGATTCTTCCTGCTGTTAACAGGCCTTAATATGAACTGAAGTTCACTAAGCTTTTTGTAACTAAATAAACTCAGGGTTGCTGAAATTTCCTCCTTCCTTAAATAGTCTAGCGAATGGAATAGCACTGGTATCACAACACCGCCAGCTGTTAGGTTTCTAAAATGTGACATAAGCTAAGGCATCTCATTTGGGCTGCCCCTTCTTTCAGCCATAGACTGCTTTCCTAAATTTGGAATTTAAAACACACAGTTCATAAAATCCTAAAAGAGAAAATGCAGTTATATCTTTTTGCTTTGCACTCTCTCTTGCAGTTTAAATGGGACAAAAAAATCATCCTATACATTTCAAAGACAAATAGTAAATCAGAAGAAAAAGGTAAAAGGAATGTTAAGTATGACATGAGGATGAAGTTATAATTATTCTTTCATAAAACATTTAGGGTAATAATAAAAGTGTTTTATTTTAATAAACCCAAAATACTTGTTGCTACATAACAGTAAATCAGAAAATGTTGTGCCTTAAAAGGACATACACTATATGCATAGCTGCATATAAATATATATTAAAACAACAAAATTTATCTATGAATATAATGTGGCTTTAAAGTTTTTAACTTTGATTTCATTGTCCTGATATTTTACAGACTATCAGCTAAATGTTAGAAAGTGCTTGTTTGAATTAAAATCTAATTCAATCCCTAAATATACATGTCAATAAAATTAGTGCAATAAGAATATAACTTATTGAATTAATTGGTTGGAAACCTATCTCTCTCTTGCTCTCTCTCTCTATGTGTATATATATATATATATATATATATATATATATATATATGTAGGTGACAGATCTTAAGGCTTGTGGAATTTTTTTTTTCTCAAAACCTATAGCTCTGGTCTTGTTGGTATGCACCTTTAATCCCAGCCTTGGCAGACTGACTAGGAATCGCTTGAGTCCACAGATTAGAGACTACCCTAGACAACATAATGAGACCTAGTCTCAAAAAACAGCTGGGTGTGATGGCACATGCCTGTAATCCCAGCTACGTGGGAGACTGAGGCTAGGAGTCCACGGGTTCGGGACTACCCAGCATAGCAAGACCTAGCTTCAAAAACAAAACAAAACAAAACAAAACTATAGTAATGCATGATACAATATTCTCTTTTGTAAAAATGAACTTTGTTTTTATTATACGATAATCATACTTTTTTTTTCATTCATTATTGCCTTCAGCTCTGTTATATTACTCCCTATCTCTTCCCCCTCCTCCAACCCTTACTATATCTTAACAATTTGAAGGATTTCTTTGAGATTGTGGCTGAGGAGACTCATAAGAAAGGAATCACACCTAGCCTGGTTCTCTCTTTTTCTCTCTATTCACTCAAGCCTAGATTCTCTAGGAGGTGTGAATGAGGGAGGCAGAAATCTTCTTTTCTAGTTGATTGCAGGTCTGTCTTACAATTCAGGTTTCTGCTTTGGTTTGGTACGTACTTCTGGTCTCCTTATAATTGTGTTCATTTTCTTGGGTGTTCTGAAATGTGTCTCCCACTGACTTCTACCTATAATCTGTGGTCCTTCTCTAGATAATTATATTAGCTAACTTGAATTCTGTTGACTAGCTCTAAAGATCTTTCACTTCTGTAATTTCAATATTGCTGTATCTGGAGCAATGGGGTTAGACATATTTCCAAGTGACTAATCTCTTTTGAACACATTGGAAACACATTGAGATTGTCACCCAGATATTGGTGGCACAATTGCAATGGTAGCAGAAATGAAAAGGGGAGCTTGCTACAGAGGTTTCTTAACAAAAGGGTATGGTGTTACCTGCGCCACTGTCTGCAGCTTCCTTGGACTGGTTACTGGGGATGTGAGATGGAGCAGAGTGACGGGGTAAAGCTATGTAACACAGAAGACAGGTGTGGTGAGGGAAGAGAAAGAAGAACTCTTTCTGTAGTCCTATGTACACTCTGGTAGTCTTAGGGAGGAGACATGGAATGAGACAAATGAGACATGTAGAGCCATGTAGAGACACTTGGAAGACCCATGGGGAGGTGGACAATGGCAGCCAATATCTTTTTTTTTTTTTTTTTTGAGACTAGGTCTCGCTATGTTGCCTGGGGTAGTCCCGATCCTGCGAACTCAAGCGATCCCCAGCTTCAGCTTTCCAGGTAGCTGGGATTACAGATGCCTGCCACAGCGCCTGGCTGTTCTTTTGAGACCAGGTCTGGCTATGTTGCCCGGGATAGTCTCGAACCCTTGAACTCAAGCTATCCCTTTCCTTTTGCCTCCCAGCGCTTGAGTTACAGGCAGACTCAGGCAGCTGCTATCTTGATGTGTTACCCGCGTTTCCCTCTGCCCTAGCTTTCTGTTTCCTGCTTCAGAAACTAGGTTCTGCCTCAAAAACCCTTCCCTATGGGCCCTGCCAGAAGATACCTTAGACTTATGACAAGCTTTTGGGCCTCAGCAGCTCAGTTTAGGGCCAGCTCTATCTGGTTGGGCATTTGCCTATGAGGGGATGTGAGTTGTTGGGAAAAATATTCTTTTCCCACTCTGTGCACACTACTACTTTAAAGTTTTTTCACAATGAGATCTATTTTTGTCTTTATGTACTGGATGGAATAATACAGGTTTAGAGCATGCAAGTTTGGTGTTCTGGGGTGTCACATTCATATTGACAACAGGAATACTGGGGTCCTCTTCTATGCCTTCCAAGGAAAGTGATTGGCATAAGGCAAAGAGGGCCTATCATTTTTAAACTGAGATTCAGGCCAGATATTTTATTATATATATATAATTTTTTTTTTTTTTTTAGAGACTAGATCTTGCTATGTTGCCCGGGGTGATCCCGACATGGACTCAAGTGATTCCTAGCCTCAGTCTCGCAAGACTGGGACTAAAGGCATGCACCTCTGCAAACAGCCTGGCCACATATTTTAGACCCCATAGTTCTCCCGCACCATATCACCTGTGAACCATTATCATGTTCCTGTGTGCTCCTCCCTCCCCTGTTTTGCTTCCCCAGTTTTGACATTCTTAATAGCACAGAAGAAAAAAAACCATTATTTACTGATCACAAACATTCATACTGTTCAACTGTTGGTCCCAATTCTATTTGCAACTCAAACCAGAATCTGTCAATTTACTTTGTTTCTCAGTTGTTAAATGTGCTAAGTAATGTCATAGACTGAAAGAATTAGCATAGATTAAAAAAAAACCTACAAAATCTGCATTAAAGAACCTAGAACTATAATAGCATGCAACTGGTTTAATTGTTTTTGATATTTGATGGAAAGTAATGTCTACACAAAGAACTTGAACAATGCTGAAGGAAAATGAACAACTCAAATTGGCCTTTTAAATAAAAAACTAAAATACATGCAGAGAAAAAGTTTTCAGTGTTCTTTTTGTAACTGAAATTTCATCACCGTAGCAGATTTTGGACCTTAGAGAGTTGTTCTTGTTGTTTTAACGTGGGTTACTGCAACTGATAACGAATGCTTTAAAAAAAAAAGTTTGCCCTGCTATTTACCCAAATGGCCACAGTACAGTTTTGTAAAAAATGTTGGCTTTACAAAATAGAATTTTAGGGAATTTATCTTTTTTCCTTCTTTTGGTATTGTTGATAAAAGAGTTGATTCCCTAAATTCACAAATATGCAAAAGTGGGTGAAGTGTGTCACTAGTTGACCAACATCAACTAGTTTTAATTTCTAAGTGAAGTGTGTCACATTCCTGGAGCACAATTTGAACTGGAAGAGGAGGGGACTTCCCTAATCAGGAAAGTGCCAACGACTCAGTCTTTTCTCCAGTCTTCTATATTCCTATGGTAATAGAAGCGGCTGGTGTTCCCTAGTCTGATAGTCATTGAAAAACCCTGAATGCTGTTTAATAAACAGGTGGGGATTCTACATGCTGGAGGTGGATAAATGTAGACATGGGAGTGAATGCCTTATTTTTCAAGAGACTCAAAAATGAGAGTCTGAGGCAGTATAAATGTGTAACATGCGGTGCACATATCATTTCCTAAAGGAATAGCCTAAAGAAGTAGGAGATGGTGCAAGGTTTTCCAGGATTGTTGTGAGATGTTTCTCTTCTTCTATAAATTGCTCATGACTTCTAGTTGATTAGTAAGTGCTTGTAGTGTATTGACTATATCTGTTTTATCAATCACTTTATTTCTATCAGGGGGTCCTAGAAAGTAGTTATTTGCTGCATGTGGGGAAAGGAAGACAGCATTTTCAAAAAGGTAGTCTTTTTTTTTTTTTTTTTTTTGAATGCAGTCTTTCGAGGACAACTTTGCCAGTGCAAAGTCTGATCCTTCTTCTCTCAGGCCCTTCATGTAAAGATGCTTAACTGTTGGAACAAACAAACACTGAAGAAAACACAAACATACTGAAGAAATGACACAACAGTATTTTTCTCTTGTCTTTTACCAACTCTGTTTTCTCCCATCAAGCTCACTCTTTTGTAAACTCTTGGTTTTCTTCAAACTCTGGCCTGACTGTTGGCCACACATCAACAATAAGTATTGGCATCCTCTTCTATGCTTACTAAGAGAAGTAAATGGTGTGGGGCAAAGTGGACCCATTCATTTTTAACAGATTGAGATTTGAGCCAGAAGTTTAGAAGCACATACTATCCGCTTGATCACCTATATATAGTATGGAAAATATATAGTATGGAATATATAGTATGGAAAAGAGATTATGACGTGGGTTAGTAGCTATTTCCTTCCACCAAGCTTACTCTTTTATAAATCCTCTTCATACTCTGTCCCAACAGGAGACCCTATGGACCTCCTTGTTCTCACTTCTAGATCCTCTTTTCAATGAATTATGAAGTGGTGAGTATTTTACCATCCAAATCTTCCTGAAATATATTTGTCATTTCCTATCTTCATCTTGACTATTTGTCATCTTTTACCTGGTCTACTCTTCTAGTGCCTTTATGCAGTTTTTTATGAGCTTTTGACCACAACACAAGTTAAAAAGTTTTTGTCTTGAACCACTGTCCACACAGAGTAGCTGATTACAGGCCAGGAAAACCATATCACATGTATCATTACTCAAGCTTCCCTTTTAGCCTAGAATTATCCAGCTTACGTTCTTCCTGTCTTTTCCCCTGATTAACCATGTCTCTTGTTGAACTCATTATAGTTATGGGTTCTTCTAAGAGGCACTTCTGTTCATCTCACATTGAATTAAGGTGCTTTTCAATACTCACATAGTATTCATTGCATATTCTACTGCATATTCTTGTAATTATGTCTGTATATGTCTCCCCTACTAACATGCAATTTTTCCAAGAAGAACCAATAAGTTATTCTGACATCTAGCAAACTATTTGGCATATAATGAAAATGTCATATATTTGAATTAATAGGAATTTCAGAGATATTTGTCTGAAGATAAATTTGAATTCAATACATTTGAATCAAGGAGATACTTTTAAAGATACCTCTCTGAGGTAACTTTTTTAAAAGATCATGTAAGAAGCACCCTAGAGTCCTCCTTAGTTAACTTCTGAGAAATTGTTTTTACACATTTTAAAGTACAGATATTTAAAGACATTGAAAGCTCAATATCTTTACATTTAAAACTCCTAAAATAGCAGGCAGAGACTTCTTTTGATTTCCTGATTTTTTCCTTTAGGCAGATTTGCTGCCTCCTTGCAGCCCCTTCTGGTTCTCTGTAGTAGTCATTCACTTTTTCCCTTTGACTCTGTCCAACCTCATTCCTTTGCTTGGATTCTACATTCTACACTAAGACAAGTTTCATATGCTTTTTAAAGCCAGCTCTGTCAAGTGTCAGGGATTCATTGCCTGCCAATACCCTGCAGAACTACTTTGGAGAAGCGAGAGCTCCAATCCAGTGGTAGGTGGTGGCATCAGGGATCTTGATGGATTAATCTGCCAGCAGAGAGGCTCCCTGATGGTCCTGCTTTAAAATCATGAGAAGATGAGCTGTATTTATAGATCCTGCTTTCACAGATAGCTCCTGTCTATGCTTCTATTTGTTGTTCCATAGGAAGAAAAATAGAACCACTTCTTATTAAGTCTTGTCAAGTCTGTGAGATGAGTAATCAGTCACCACAGATTCTTTCTCCTCACCCGTTATATGGGTAACTGTGCCAAATCTAAAGTACTAAATACAAAACCTACTCCCTTCATTAATTTCTCTATAACTACAAACACGAAAATAAGTCATTTATAGAGATTAAATATACATTACTCTCAGTCTAAGTACTATCAGTACCAGTTTTTGTATTGAAAAGACAGTTTGCTTAATGGTTTTCCATCCCTGTCAATGTGATCTAGAGTCACACACATCTCAAAAATGTGGAAATTGGGGAAAAAAACTTAGAGCTTCTGTAGTCCAACAGTTTAATTTCTAAGAAAACTGAAACTCAGAAAGGCTAAATGATGTACTTAAATCATGAAACTGGTAACTTACTTTCCAGTTTCTAGCCATTAATATTTCTGTTGAAATATACTGTCTTTTAATGAGAGATATATGGGGAGTCACTGAAAGATACAGGTTCTCCAAATCATGAATTAAGCCTATTCTTAAAGTTGGCATGGAAGCAATATTAATTTTGAGATGGTTGTATGAATTCAAGCCCATTATTTTTAGTACAAGTTCCATGGAAGTTCCCTGTTCTTTCCTTCTTTTTTCTTTACTTTTTGGTCTGCTCAGATTCCCTTTACTTGATATAAAGAAACCCAGCTTTCCACTCTAACCTTTTTATTTTTAAATTTTGATTGACACTGTCAAGGTGAAAGTATTATGCTTTCTGATGTATTGATATTATTGTATGGTTTTGAATGGGTTTCATTTATTTTACTTCACCATTTGCAATGTCTAATCAAATCTCTCTTCCACACTCCCAAAGCTTTATTTGTTGGCAAAAACCACTTTTATTAAGACAAAACAACTTACTTTTATCTTTCTCTATCGAGGTTACCTTCTATTGATTTTCAATTATTGCTTTTTGTTTTCATAAAATGTATGTTACATATTTACCATTTTAACACTTTAAAATAGGTAGTTTAGTGATTTTATTTTTTTGAGACTAGGTCACCCTATGTTGCCTGGGGGTAGTCCCGATTCCATGAACTCAAGCGATCCCCAGCCTCAGTCTCCCAGGTAGCTAGGATTACAGGCACACGCCACCATGCCTGGCTAGTTTTAGTGGTTTTAAATATTCATTTTGTTACACAACCATCACTCACATGCACCATCCAGAACTTCTCTGAAATTCTCTGCCCACTAAATATAAACTCCCTCTGCCCCCCTTCCTCCAGCCCTTGACCAACATCAACTAGTTTTGTCTGTGTGAATCTAACTGCTCTAGGTGCCAAATGTAAAGTGGTATCATGCCTTACTTGTCTTTTTGTGAATTTTCCACGGGCAACGTGCGCCTGAGGTTCCAAGGGCAAAAATAGCAAGACCTAGTATAAAAAAAAAAAAAGCAAAAAACAAAACAAAAAACCCAAAAACTGTAGCATGTGTGAAAATTTCCTTCCCTTTTAAGACTGAAAAACATTCCATTGCGTGTATGCACTCACTGCATTTTGTTTATCTCTCGTTGGTTGCTGCACATTTTGGGTGGTTTCCATCTTTTGGCTATTGTGAATAATGCTGCAAAGCACATGGGTGTGCACCTATCTGTAAATGTCTGTTTTCAATTTTTTCCAACAGAACTCATTGTGAATTCACCCCCTTCCCTCCCTCCCTCTCCCTTTCAGCTCCACATAGCTCGTCTGTGAGCTTCTACCCATCATCAGGGTCACATGTCCTTCCAGATCAGCTTCTTCACACAGCCCAGGGTGTCCACAGCAGGGGAGCACAGCATGTACAAGCTGGCATTGCTCAGGCTGTCACATGGCACCTGAGCGCTCACAGGGCAGGATGCACTTCTGTAGTGCACACAGCGCACAGTGTGTGTGTGTGTGGGGGGGTGTGCATGGGTGTCTAGGTGGACATGCACAGAAGCTCCTCCACCACTGGACCCCTTGCCATTCTTGGTGTTTTCTCTGGTGTGGTGGCCTTGACCTTCTTGGTCTTCAGCTGTACCCATACTGCATTTTATGGTAAAATAAATGCTAGCTTTCTATAGCACAGAAGTTCCAATTTCCCTACACTTTTAGCTATACTTGCTATTTTGTTTGCCTGTTGGTTTTATGATAGACATCCTCATGGATGTCATCCATGACCTCATGGATCCTCATCCTCATGGAAATGTTATCTTCTTGTGGTTTTGATTTGTGTCTCCCCAATGACTAGTGATGTCACAGATACTTGTGCATCCTGGCCATCTGTGTATTTTTCTTTAAAATAGTTGAAGTCCATTGTCCATTTTTAAAATGGAAAGTTTTTTTTTTAATTGCAAGAATTTATTTCACCTGCATAATAACCCCTTATCTGTTATGGGGTTGTTAATACTTTTTCCTACTCCATGATATGCCTTTCCACTCTGCTAATAGTGGTGCCTTTTAATGTGTAAAATGTTTTATTTTGAAGAAGTCAAGTTATTTTTAGTTTTCTTGCCTATGCTTTTGTGGTTATATCCAATAAATTATTGCCGAATATAATGCCATTAAACATTTCCTGTTATTTTCTCCTTCAAATTTTTAGTTTCAGTTCTTACATATTTGTCTTTGATCCATTTGGAGATAATTCTTGTGTACTGTATTAGGCATATGTTTAACTTCTTTAATCCAACTATGGCTATCTAATTTTCCCAGTATCAGTTGTTGAAAGATTGTTCTTTACCCATTGAATGGCCTTGTCACTCTTGCTGAAAATTACTTGGTCACATGTTTGAAGGTTTATTTCTGGGCTTTCTGGTCTATCCCTCTTTTTATACCAGTACCACATTATTTTGATTACTGTAGCTTTGCCGTAAGTTTTGAATTCAGCAAATGTGACTTACAATTTTGTTCTTTCTTTTAAATATTGTTTTGTCTATTTAGATTTCATATGGATTTTGATATACATTTTATATTTCTATGAAAAGAAAATTCATAGAACTTTTATTAGGAATTGTATTTAATCTGTATTGCTTTGAATAATATAAGACTTCTTGGCAATATTAAGTCTTCCAATTCATAGGTAGTGTATCTTTCTACTCTTCCTATGTTTTCTTTGTCTTTTTAATATTTCTTTTAGTAATGCTTTCTCATTTTCGGTGTACAAGTTGTTTACTTCTTAGTCAAGTTTATACCTAACTTACTTTATTCTTTTTGATGCTATCATAGATGGAATTGTTTTAACTCTTGGATATTTGTTGTTAATATATGGACTGTGGATAATTTTGTGTGATGCAATTTTGCTGAATTTTAGTTCTGAAAGTTGTTTTTTGGCATATAGAATTTTTACTTTTCTAACGTAAAATCATATTAATTGAAGACAGAGGAAATTTTATTCTTTATTTTCATCTTGGCTACCCTTATATTTCTTTTTCTTTTCAAATTTTCTGACTAAAACTTCTAGCACTGTGTTGAATAGATATGACAGAAATGGACTTCCTAATTATAGTTCTGATACTAGATGGAAGACTTTCACTATTTCATCATTGAGTATGTCATTAATGGTGGACTTCAATTATTTTTAAATGTTATTATGTCCTGATTCAATCTCTCTCAAATATGAAATCATACTATGCTATGCTATTTCTATTTCTGTTAAGGTGTTTTTTTTATTCAAAGAATAACTTATTGGAATATATCCTCTCCCTAAGTTTGTAAATGTCTAACAGGATATGGTACCCAAATGCAGTATGTGTGTGTAATCATTATTCCTCAAATTGTTGATATTCCCTATACAACTTTCCCAAGGCTAATTAATCCCCAGACATTCCTGGATTACTATATTGGGTCCAAATGGGAATCTAATTTCTCCCATTTGTATTATTTCACTCAGCTACTTGGTCATACAACAGATTTAGCCACTCACTTGGTATCTTGTCACTTTAGTTTGCAATAAAAGTAATTTACCACCCCTATTCTGTCTCTTTGGATGGAAAAAAATTGTTAGTGTGTGAATCCAGTATTTTGCAAAGAATAGTTTACAGTGAATCCTGACTGAAGACTGGTTGAGGGCTGTGAAGTAATTTCATTACCACAACAATCACATCTCAAGTCACCAACAAATACTGCTACTTAGGACAGTAGCATTTCACAGCTGCTAATAAGTTGTGTGAGGAAGTACAGCTGTTGAGTATCATTGAAGATAAGAAAAACATTCCTGTAAGAGAAAAAGGAAAAAGAGCAAGTACATTAAAAGACAATGTAGATCTGCTTCGAACTTTGAAAGTATTCTAAAGAAAATATAACTGTATAACATTCCATATTTTTTAAAGCAGTAAAACTGTGATAAAATTGTATTAAAGTGTAAACGTTAAGTGTACAAAATGACTTCTTATATGTTTATTTTTTTAAATCTGAATTAGAATACCATAAATGAAGTAATGCAAGTTTAACTAAAAAATAAATGTAAGTGCAACTGAAGTTGTGTATTATCTAAATTCATAGGACCTTAGTATTACAACTACAAAAACTTTTCTAAAACTAAAATATCTTTTACAATTAGCCACCACAATAGTATGTAAGAACTGCATTCTGGACTCACTTTTCGCTAGTATAGTCAGTGATAGATAGCTATCTAGATACTTAATTTCTTAAAAAAGAAATAAATGTTTGTTATTCCAATTCATTTTAATTTAACTAATGTCAGGAATTAGTGGTTGTAAAACAGTGGTAATTACTCTCTGTAAAACAATGACAGTTGTATTCAACAGAGATTTCAAGCACATGTGTCTATGGAAAATAAAAGGAAAAAAAGAGTGGATATAACAGGTGGGAGGAAATTCAAATGAATGAACACTATAATTTGCAGTGTATTGTAAAGCCAAGGTTAAAATATATTCATGTATATAGGTTGACAGTGTGTAAATAGCTGAAGTTATAGAACATTTTAAGAATGCTTTATATGCTAAAAAAAAAGGAAATTGGAAATGTAAGTCATATAGTAACGCAACAAGAATTCAACACTTTTAGTATCTGTTAGATGGAGGTATGCTATTAGGTTTGTGCCAACTAAGAAAAGATTTGTACACTCCATATAGGTTGGGAAAGCACAATATATTATGATATCTATTAATAAATGGCTCCTCAATAGAAGATGAAAGCACTTCATCCAGTAACAGAAGATTTCACAGATAATTCCAGAATGACTCTAATGCAAATGAAATTGAGAGGAATTCTCACAGAGGTGGGAATTTTCTGATCTCTCACTGATTGTAGTGCCAGAACAGAGGATTTTTGAGAAGCAGGATTAAATCACTCACAGCCTAAAATTAGTTGCTTAGATAGTCCCCAGGGCATTTGTACATACACAAAGACTATTCTTATCGATCCCCTCAGAGGCAATTTTTCAATTTTCCTTTAACTTTCTAAGAACAAAAGTGATATGCCATTACCATATAGAATTTTATTTTTTCTATATTAGTTACTTGAAAGTACTTTCATTTTGGTCCTTATTTTGGTAAGTGAGAAAGACATGGCATATAGTATTGTGCACAAGTTTCTTAAATTTTCTTTTTTCATATATGAAATGATGATAATTTTATTTATTCTGCTTACTGAGGCCAAAAAATGGGGTCATGCTATATATGATATGTAAATATTTCTTTTTTAAATTTCAAAGGTATCCCTGGGTAGAATTGTATATAAACTATGGTAATTGCAATATTTTCCTTTTTTTATGGGTTAGAGACACAACTAAGCACATGATTATTAACTGAATGAATTGCGACTATTCTCTCCATTTTGTAGAGGTGGAATTGAAACATAAAAGGGTTAAGGAACAAATATCTTCCCTTACAACATAAATTTCCAATGCTAAAGATATTGTTATAATCTCATCTTTAGATGAAATAGAAAATAACTGAAAGTTAGCTGAGCAGACATGGCCGTAAAATTCATTTCTCTTATTCAGTGAGTGTTTTACTGTGTCACAAGTGACAAAATCAATAATACAGCTTCTTTCTGTCACAGAGATTGTCACAGCAGTTTGTGAAAGACTAATGTTCCAACTCTGATCTTGTTAGTCACTAATTATTTGCTGTATCTAGCTTGTTTTCCTTCTCCCAAGAATATAGGGGCCAAGGCTGGATTGCTTAAGAAGAGCTCTGAGTTTATTCTGCTAGTGTCTTTCTCATGGTTCACTGTGGCTCTCTTGCTGTTGAACTTTTCATAGAATAGCACTGGATAGCTTTTGCATATTTTGAACTTTCTGTGGGACTTTTAGTTTCTTTGAGTCATGAAAGAAGTGATTTATTTTACTATTTGGAGAGGACAGTTTTAGACTGCAATTCTATGTTTAAATGCATCTAGACATTTGGGACAAATATGAATAGATTAACCAAGACTTTCAAGGAAAATAGGGCTTCCCAGAATTATTTAGATTGTAGAATCTCTCAGTGCATCTGATATATCCCAGACTGGAGAGGGAGTTGGAAATGCTGTCTGGCACCTTGATTTGCAATCTTTTCAGCTGCTTATGAGTACAATTTAAAGAGAGGCCTAAGTCATTTATCTGAATGTCCTTTCACTGTTCCTGTTAGAACTGCTTACAAAAAATTTTCCCTCTTCAAATTATGTTTTATGATGTAAAGTATGTTTACATCTTTGTATCTGCCCTAGGACTTAAAGATTCAAAACTCTAAAAATAAACGATTTCACCCTGCCCACCACCTGTACCCCAACAATTCTCCACCATGTTCCCTTTGGTCTCTTCCCCTCCCCCGCTGCTACCCCACCAATGTCTACCTCTGGTTGCTTTAATTTTGGTGTCAAATGTTGAGAGTTTATGTGTTTAGTTTTTTTTGTTGTTTGTTTGTTTGTTTTTTGAGACTAGGTCTCACTATTTTTGCCCATTGAACCACAGGCTCATGTTGCCCGGGGTACAACTGACTCAAGCGATCCCCACCCTCAGCTTCCCAGGTAGCTGGGATTACAGATGTGCACCACCATGCCCAGTCATTTTTTGGGACTAGGTCTCGCTGTGTTGCCCTGGGTGGGACTTGAACCGCGATCCCTGGCCCCAGACGCTTCATAGACTGAAGCTTACAGGCACACGCCACCATGCTGGGCTTTATGTGTTTAGTTTTGACTGACACTGTGAGGAGAATGGAGTGGCTCTGGCTTCTTTTCAGCCTCTTGCTGCTAGAATCTGTAGCTACCACCTCCAAGTTTGTGTTTACCCACATACTATATTATGTTGCTGTTGTGAAGGGTGCTTGGGAGCATGAACATGGGATGTATGAAGGTTCATATGTAATTGCGAACACCTGGGTAAGAAGCCAGGTGTGTGGGGTGTGCATCTATGTAGATATGGACACATGGGCTGGGGAGGGAGGGATAAAGGGGCCTCAGTCTGGCATTCATGGTGTTACTGCAAGTCTAGTTGGGGCTCGGTTGCTGCCTCCCTGCCTGTGAGTCTGATCCCTTGCGTCAGCATTAAAGTCCTATCAAGCAGACCAAAGCCTCCAAAAATCTGTTTTCCTCTGCCTGAATCAACAATGAACCTGCCTGGCCTGGGATAATGGTTGCACAGCACTTATATTCTGCAAATAAGTGAG
Source organism: Uropsilus gracilis (assembly GCA_004024945.1). Classification (NCBI taxonomy): domain Eukaryota; kingdom Metazoa; phylum Chordata; class Mammalia; order Eulipotyphla; family Talpidae; genus Uropsilus; species Uropsilus gracilis. The sequence continues at coordinate 39,615 of PVHY01002705.1, read as the reverse complement.
ACCAGCCTGTATTTGTCTTTTCCCTTCTCACTTATTTTGCTTAGCATTATCTTCTCTGCTTTCATCCATGATTTTTGCAAATGTCAGGAATTCATTGTCCTTTCCCCCTTTTTCTTAGCTGAATAACTTTACATTGTATTAATAGACCATACTTTTCTTTCTTTCTTTTTTCTTTTTGAGACTAGGTTTCACTATTTTTGCCTGTGGAATCACAGGCTCACATTGTCCCAGGGTATCACGGACTCAAGCAATCCCCAGCATCAGTTTCCCATGTAGCCGGGACAACAGATACCCACCACCTCACCCAGCTATAGTTTTTTTTGGAATAAGGTCTCACTACGTGTCCCTGGCGGCACTCACACTGTGATTCCTGGGCCCTGCTAAGGCTTCCTAGGCTGCCGTTTACAGGCATGCGCCACCATGCCCCGCCCATATACCATACATTTCTGATCTGCTCCTCTGTCCTTGGGTTCTTAAACTGTTTCCATAATTTGGCTACTAAATAAATTTCAATGAATGTAGGAGCAGCTATCACTTTGATTTAGTAGAATTGCTCAGTCCTATGGTGGATTCATTTTTGAGAAACTACCACAGGAACTGGACAAGTCTAAATTTCCAGCAACAATGCATGGGGTTCCTTTTTCTCACCAATGCTTTTGCCTTAAATACCAAATTGATTTTAGGGAGCTGGGCTAAATGGCAACCTTCTTCATAGCAATATAGATTAGAATCAGTAAGGAACCATAGGTAGTTTCATCATATATTCTGAAAGATACTAGATGGAAGAGAGACAAGATACCCTTCACTATTTTCTTCCTTCAAAACTTCTCTGATCACTTATCCCCCAACCTGACTTTTCAGGAGTTAGTCTACAAGGCATCTCTTTGCCCAGAAGACTGGAGCAAAGACAGTCTCTTGCAGGGTAAGAAATGCCAGGCTCTGAATATGATAGTCAAAGTGTGTCATGGCAGAAACACATCTGAAAGCATTAAGTTGGTGGAGACCTTGGTGATGAAGATCAAATTTAAAAGAAGCAGCAATGACTCTTCAATCCCAGCAGATACATGTTAAGGAAATACAGGCTTGTTATTGCAAATCTCCATGATTTTTCAAGAGAAACCAGAAACCCATGTTTTTTTGTTTTTTTTTTAAATTATGAAATCCTCCACTTTTAAAAAGCTGGCTCATGTGTTATGTAAAGAAAAAGATGTGGCTAAAGAAAATATGCTTGTGGACTTGATTTTCCCAACAGGCTTCAAGTTTGTAGCCTCTGTAATAAGCAACATTTGTTATCTGTTTGATGACAGATCTTGCAGGGTATTCAAGTTTGCATAACTTCTCCTTAAGTATCTTTTGTGTGTGTGTTTGCTAGAGTGTATCCATGTAGGATGCTGTTATGTTTGTTAGAGTGTATCCATGTAGGATACAATCATGTTTCCCTGAAAAGTTTAATTTGTGCAATGATTCTATCATTTTGTATCAGTTTGAATATTATGTACAGCTGTGTTATAAAATCAGTAATTCCTTGTTAAGATAAAATTAGATGTTTATTTAATGAGAATGCAAACACTATTTTGTTTTCTTGCTAGGCACTATAAAGGCTTAAAAATTGTAGTAGTTATTACTGATTTACAGAGGCAAGAAAAAATCCTGAGGTTTTAAAAGTTAAATATTTTTCCAAGTCACATATATTATAATTTGCAGAGCTGGTATTATAATATTAAAAGATTCATAATACACATTATCATGGGTGTGAAATGTGTAACCAGACAGATGAAAGTGCCTGAAACTGGGAGGGTAACCACCCACAATTCAACAAATATTAGCATGAAAAGAATTTAAATGCATTGGTTGCAAGTTTCCATCCCCGGATAGATGTGGACACTAACAAAGACTGATTATTTAGCCCACTGACACCAACACTGAAACCAGCTTTTAAAATAAAAGGTTCTGTCTTCTCCAATCACCAGTCTTGGAAGTATTAATTAATTCTTTCAAAAGCAAGTAGCTTGAGTCATAAAACAGAGAATACTGGTATTAGAAGGGATTTTAGAAGTTATTTGGTCTTATCTATTCACTATCAAATGGTAAGTATAGACAGAGGAAGAGACTTACCCAAGTGTGTATTACTCATAAAATAAATAGCACAACCAGTACTATGTCTCCATAGAACAAAAAATAATGAAATTTTCCCAGTAGGGAAGTAGGACAGTTTATTTTCAATAGCGTATTTAAAAGAGCTGAACCTCATTTATCTTAATTGACAGAGAACAAATGCAAATAGTTTGTCAGCAGCTAATACTTTATCCTGATTGGCAACAATAGTCCTCTACTTTGATATGTGCCAGCTGGATGGATGAAGCTATGGTAGATGAAGTTTGTGACAGATGATCAAATGATACAGAGACTTGCTAGTGCTTAGATTTTAGTAAATATACTGAGCTCTTCAAGAGCAGAAATTCCGTCTTGCTTGTTTTGATTTTCCAGGAAACAGATGAGTGTATGGTACTTGTTGCTTAAATGAATAGTGGCTGCTTCCCTTGTGCTGTCGACCCAATTAATCTTTAATGATGGCTGCTTTCTGTATGCGAGACTGTGTGCCTTTGGCTTTCACCTATATTCATTTCACTCCTTACCCAAAACAGATAAAACCTTATGAGATGAATTCCTCATTTTATAGACCTTACAGATTTTAGAGTTGGTAATTTTCCTGTAATTGATGAAACTGGTGCTAAAACACTTGATTCCAAGTCTAAAACATTTTAAGTCAGTCATGCAGATTTTCCTCTCACATAATCAGTAAAAAAATATTTGTATGAAAAGTTCCACAATCACCATACCATTGATGAAACTATGGTACATTCATTCCAGTGAAGGAGAGGTGGGTGGTTCCATTTCAGAGGAGCTGACTTAATGATGTTAACATGTTAGAGGTTGGTTTTTGAAAAACTATATATCCAAGTATCCAAACAAGTATTGCCTTTCTCTGGGAGAAAGTATTGCCTTTCTCAGGTAACAGTGATGATTTTTAAGGTAAAATATTGCTTTTTCCTCTACGAAAAGTCAATAAAGCCTGGGAGGACTGAGCTGCATAATATAAGAAGTCACACTTCTTATATTATCTGATGTTGAGGAAATATATGATGTTGAAAGGATAAAACAGGGTCTTGTCTTGATTCTGAACTCTTGGACAGTAGGATCCACTTTTTAAATAAAACCAGCTTTTATTGTGTTTGTGAATTAATACTGAAACTGCTTGCAAACACACTAAAAATTAGAATAAAATCCCTGTATCCTTGCTTTCTGTTCTATTGTCTCAATAGTTAAAGGTAAATGAGTAGATAAGAACTTTTCTTTGAATATTCAGTCTTGGGTTGTAATGATCAGATTCAGTTATTATTATGAATTTGTCCTTGTTAAAAACAAACTCAGTTATATCCTTCTATGAGATCAGAATGGTACATAAAAGATAAAAGGCTTTTTTTGGTCTTCAACAGTTCAGAGCGTTAAAAGTTCCAGGAGAGCAATTCTGTATTCATTAAGGTCTATAGCTAATCTAGCTGTTCTGTCATTTCTCTTCATGTGTTTGTAGTGAATACCCCTGGCTTGTCTTATATTAAATCGTCTAGCTATTTGAATGAAAAAAACTAATAACACTATTAGACATCTCAATTCCATTACATATGTAATGTACCATGCATGCCTAACTTTTGAGACTAGATAAAAAGCAGCACAAATTGGGTTAATTTAAACTCAAACAAAAGGTCAGCTAGCAAAAAAGTAAAGCCCTCTATGACCTCTTGTTCAAATCCTGGAAGCTATAAATCCCCCTAAACTACTTAGGGCTTTATTAAGCAAGTACAACAAAAGATAATCAACATTGTAATTATTGTTCAATTATAGACAGAATAATAAGCCTGGTTTTTATTTGTCAAAGCAACAGGCTTTTAGTCATTTAGGAAAAAAAATTAATGAACGGGAGGCTGTAGGTTACAAAAGCAATTAAAGAAAAATCATAAAACCAAATACTTAAAATTGGTTGAAAACTTAACAGTATCCTTTAAGTTTTCTGAGAGTCAAGGTTACTAGAGTGAATAAAATGCAAAACTCAAGCACAATATCCATTCAGGTTTCACAATCTCCAGTGTCTCATTTTTATCAAAAAGTTCAGCCAAAGAGAAAAGAAAAATTGAAAAACCTGTGGGATTCCAAACCGCAAGTTAAATAACCTTGGTTTTTCCTTGTGATGTGTCTCAAAAACAAGATGCAGGATGTCCTGTAAACTTAAAGTTTAAAATCTGGGTAACACTTTTTGGTGTATTTTCTAAATACTTAAAAAAAAAACAATAAATGATGGGATGAAATTCTACCCTTACTTTAAGATGTATTTGCTCACACAACTCATAATGTGATATTTTATAAGGCCCTTAAAATTGATTACAAAACAATTTTAAAACACTGTATTTTCTGAAAGTCTACTAAATTATTCTCACCGTTGAATGAAAATAATTTTGAAAATGTATTTTTATTGAATTGTTCCATTAAAAATTTGCAATTGTTGATAGTATTTTTTTGTACAGGAAAATCATAGAAGTCTTTGGTTAACAATTGGTTCTTTCTAAATCTATTTCTGTTATCGAGGAAAAGATTAAAATTGGAAAGATGGAATAACACTTTTGAAAAGAATTGAGTTCCCCCTGAAATGTAAATGGATTGTTTTTCCGTTGGAATATATGTTTCAGATTTCAGAAGTTTTTGTTTTTGGCTTTGTGTTATAATTGAAGGGCTTTGAGGGAGCAATCCCCAAGGTTACTGAAATGTTGTATAATCATCCTATTGGAGAAAATTCATAAACACAAATCCAAACTTCAAACCCTCTAGTACATTCCTACAACATGGACTGAAGAGAAAAAGAGTGTCACGATCAAGTGAGAATAGTGTCAGCCAGCCTTTCAGGTTTGGTTTGGTTTTGTGTTGGTCAAAAGAAAGGAAGCTTTCTGTGGTAAATGTGGAACCCACTGAAACCTCCTGGTTTTGGCATTTCAACCAGAACTCAAACCTCTGGCAAAACACAACATTCTGTTTCTAAGAAAGGAGGTTTACAAAGCTCAGAAAACCTTGGACATCAAATAGCTCTTACAAAACAACATTTTGATGATTTAAGTGTAAATGAATCAGAAACATATGGATTAAATTTCTCTTAAAATACACATGGGTTTAAAAATTAAGGGTGAAAGTGCTTGGCAAAATGAGTTTTTAGTTTTGTTAAATCCAAAAGGTTTGAAAAATAGTTCAAGTTGTTTGACAAACCCAAGGCACAGCTGGAGTCTTCAGCTGTGAATTTCTGCTCCATTCAAAAGGTGAATCAGATGTAGCCTTAGTCTATTCAGGCTGTTAAAACAAAATACCATCAAACAGGCAATTATAAGCAACAGGTATTTATTTCTCATTGTTCTAGCGAAGGGGAAGTCAAGGTTGGGCACTGATAGAGATGAGTCTGTTAGAGTTTGCTTCCTGGCCCAGAAATGCCATCTTCTTGCTGTATCAGCACATCCCAGAGGGGCATTGGAGCCCCTCGAAGTTTCCTTTATAAGGGCACTAATCCCATTCATGAGGGCATTAACTCTAGGAGTTAATCAGCTCTAAAGGGTCCACTTCCAAACTATTACACAGGGCATTAGAATTTAACATATGGATTTAGGTACTAGGGAGACAGCAATGATGTCTTGACATTGCAATATAATCCCCAAGGGGTTGTATATTAGAACACTGATAAGGGAGAAAGAACATTCTGGCCAATATTGAGCATCACCTGCTTTCATTATATTTTGTTTCACTGAAGTCGGCTTCCAAGAACCTATCAATGATAAGGATTTATTGTAGTTTAAATTAGATGTTAGAACTATAGAATGTTCTGTTTATATCAAAGTCTTATAATTATTACTCATTCCAGGAAAACAGACAGAACTTCTAGGAATTTGTAGTTAGGCTTAATCTCTCCTCATATTTGCAAAATTCAATAGTGCTAGTTACATCAATTACTAAAGTTTTCCGAAGTGTGGAATGAGATGATCATGAAATAAATGTTTGGGTTCGTATAAAAAATGCAGACTCCTATTTCCATTTCCAGATAGATCAAAGTCTTTAGGCATTCACCCATTATATAAACTCAAGTTTCTTGGACCCCCTTACCATTAAGAATCAAATCTAATCCATGAGGCAAAATTGATTAAAAATATTTTTATTTATAAACAAATAAAATAAAAGGATACCTTTATTTTCTGAGTGTGAAATTGGCTAGATATTTTTTTAGAAAGCTCCTCAGGGACAAGAACAGTCCACAATTATATCCTTAACCAAGTATCAGTCATAAAGTAAAAACAGACAGAGGTATTTTAGTAACTTCAATAAATCAAAAGCACATTTTAAAAAATTGTGTATGTAGGAAATCTATGGATTTTTTGAAGGGTATGGCAGGTATTAAATATTGCTCAATATATTATTTTCCATTTTTACTACTGAGTTTAAAATATAAGTTAAAGAACACTTATATAACTTTGTATAAGAATTATAGAGAAATGACTTAAAGGTATTGCAACTATCTCTAAGTCATATCAGTCCACCTAAATTGATCTCCTCTGCTAAATCTCATGAATAATTCTATCAGGGGGAGTAAATGCTAAATCCAGGATATAGTATCTCTACAAAGTTGCTTGCTTAATGACTGTATCTGGTATCACAGGAACAAGCAGAAAGTTTATCCCTGTAAGGTGATCCTATGAAAGAAAAATGGGTGATGAATCACAACCAGTTAAAATATTTATGCCAAAGATACAAAGAAATGACAGGCAAGCAAATAGTTTAATACTTATGATTGCTAAAAACTTTATTTTTAGGTATAGTAGATGCACATGCATTGTTTTTCTCAGTTTATAAAACACCTATTTTGTGTTTGTTAATGTTGGGAGAGAAACCCAATATGAACAAGAAAACTTACAACCCAGAATCAATACAAATACTAACAGTTTTGTTACTATCCCTTTCCAGCACACCTCTCAGGTTTTCAGATATTGTGTGTGTTATGTGTACGCACAAACACATCTAAAAACATACTAAATTTGGACTTAAGATACCACATGTATTTTTGTATCTAGTTCAATAGCCGTATTTTGATTACAAAAGAGTTTATGTTTATCATTTAACTGCTCCCTGCTTGTATATTTCTAAATCACTTGGCAATTTTGCTGTTATAAAATTTTTCTCTGTTGACTATTAAAGTAACTTTTAAAACATATCCCTGCTAGTTATCTTAAGATGGTCTCTTAGTTTAGAATTGAGAATGGTAGTCACTACTTATTAAGGACTTTCTGTAGAGCTGACCCTGAACTAACTAAACCTTGTGTAAATGTTAGCTCATTAACCTTTCACAAAGTACCTACAAGGTAAGTATTAATTTTTCCATTTAAAGGAAAAGCTAGTAAAAGGTAAAGTTAGCATTTGAACCCAGGACTGGTGCTTTCCAAAGCTTGTTCATTCCCTTAGATGAAGTCAATATATTAAAGCATGGTTGAACAACTAATCTTATGGAAAGGGTAAACCATTTTATAAATCCTACATGCATTGCCAATGTTAATTTGTTTCTCAAAAAACCAAATTTTTGTTTAAGTTGAATCTTTTTCACATGTTTACTTCCATTGAAATTTGTCTGAATGGTCTATTTTGTTCTTGTTTTGTTAGTCCTCTTCTCCTAATTGATTTATGGGGAAAGTTTTGAAAATATTTTTCTATTATAGCAATTACCTTTAATTTTTATCTGTTTTTTTTATTTTAAGAAGAATCACATCTTTGTGAAACAAAGAAATACTGAATTTGTGTATGCTATTGATAGGTGTACTGTTGATAGGTGTTAAGTTTAATAAGCAATTCCTTTTTTTAATCAGTACTGAAAAATTGCATTTCTAGTTTGCTTTTATTTTTCAGATTTTACCCTGTAACCTACATTTTGTTATATAAACATCATTTTTTAAATATTAAATTATTCCTTGTTACTTTTGATCTATAATTGTATGGGTTTTCTATGAAAAAAAATGTATCACCTGCAAATGCCTTATTTTCTTCTTCCCAGGTTTTATGTTTTTAATATCTTTTCCTTTTCTGATGTACTTGTTAAGATTTGCTAGTTTTTGCAATGTACAGTTGAAGAAATAGTAGTATTTTCATCAATTCCTCAATTCAGTACTTCTCACTGGGAAATAATTGTAAAAGTAGTAGGTTTTCAGCATTTTCCTATTTGTTTATCCTTTTAATGAATATTTAATGAGCAACAGTTACTGACTAGTCCTTTCTGTCAGTGCTCACTTTACACCTGTGAACAAATTTCTAGCCTGAAGAACTCATTGCATGATTATTACAGGTTTTCTTTTTAAGGATGTGGCTGTTTCCATGCACTAACAGTTAATTTTTTGGAAGAGTTTGCTGAGCTTTATCAATATGTTTTTTCTTTTATAATTTGTTATTATAATCTTTTTCCTTTACCTTGTTAAGGTAGTGATCAATAATTTTCTAGTATTAAATCTTTGCATTTCAAGTTAAATATAACTTGATTGCAATATATTTCTTTTTTATTGACAACTTTAAAGTATTACGTCAATGACATTTATTCATGAATCTGTATTTTTCTATTCATACTGGCTTTATAGATTGAAATAGAGAAAATGCCTTCTCATTTTGTACCCCCATAAGAAGTTAAAGTTTTGTAGTACTCAGAGCCATCTGGGAGTGAGGTTTGTTCTATAGAAAGCTAATTATTTTATATGTATATATAATTTTGTTATTTCATATTTATGCCTATATGTGTGTATGTATATGTGTGTATAGATATATATTTATATATATATATGTAATTATATTACACCAGTTCATTTCCCAGGGCTCACCCTCCCATCATCCATGAACCCTCATCTTGATCTTGTGCTCCTCCCTTTCCTGATTTCTCCCTCACCCCTACTTTCTTGCCCCAGTTCTATTGTCAGCTTATTTTGACTTTTTTCTTGTCCTTTTGTTATTTCTATATCCCATCTGAAGGTGAGACCGTTTGGTTTCTGTCTTTTTCTTTTGACTTATATGATTCCCTCTAGGTTCATCCATATCATTACAAATGCTTCATATTTGTGAGTTTTGATGACAGAATTATGTACAGATTTTTTGAGATTTTTAATATGTAAGCTTCCATTGCTATTTCATATTTTTAATATGTAAGCTTCCATTGCTATTTATTTCTAATATTTTGAAATTTCTATATAATTTATTCTTTGAACCATTATTGTGCAGAAGAACGCTTTATTAAATTCATATTATGGCTTAAAGAAAATACCCCAAGATACCTTGTCATTGAAATATGTAAGCCTTCTATTAATGTTCAGTATGTTAATTTTCAAAGATTCTATGTATGCTTGAGGCTAATGTATGTTTTCTAATTGTTAGATGTAAAATTTAATATATAACCAATATATTAACTTTTTGAATTGTGTTGTTCAAATCTTCTACAACTTTGTTGAATTTATCAGTAATTAAGAAAGTTTTCATATAGATGGAATTTGAGGTGATTATGCTTAGAGAAATAAGCCAGGTATTCTAGAAAGTCTTCATTCATAAGCAAAATGAAAATAAAGCAAATGAATTAACAAAACAAAATAATTTTTAGATTTTGAGAAAAATCTAGTGGTTACCAGAGGGAAAGAGAAAGGAAAGGAGATAGGAGAAATGGTTAGGAGAGGGTCAAATAGTCTTGTATGAACGGGAACTAAGGGTTTGATGGGGGGGAGGGATATATACATTTTGATATACATTTTGATATACATTTTGATATATACATTTTGAGGCATAAAACTGTACTCCTGAAGTTTATTTCATAGTATAAACTAATAAAATTTTTACTTTAAAAAGACTTTAAAATGCCATTATTAAAATGAATATCTTTGTTTCTCATTTTAATTCCATCAGTTTTGTTTATCTTATGTAAATATGTATATATAATTGTTTGACCTTCCTAAGAGACTGTTTAATTATATGGGAAGAGCCACTGCTCTACATCTAAGTATACTTTTTGATACCCTATCTGATAATAATAATGTGTAAATGTGTAGTAAAGTATTTGGCTTTACCCACACTGAAATCTGGTCTTTGTTACTAGCTCTTGTAAGGGAACCTCTAAACTCTTGTTCATTTTTCGTAGGATTGTCTTGTTTATTAATTTCTCTATTAATAAGAGTGTCAGTGTGTCATAATTTATGCTTATGAGGTGGACCTATATAGTTTCTCTGGTCTATGTAGTACCAACTTGATCTAGTAGGGAGGTAGAGGGAAGTAAAATTTAGTTCAAATACTTTCAAAATCAATCCTGTCTACACAATGAAGCCAATTATAAACTCTGGACATGGAAGATGGGTGAAAGATCTCCACTGGCAACAATCCATGGGTGTTGTCAGTCATGGATGTTTAGGGTAACACATCCCCAAAACAATGAAATCTTTGTATTTGGAGCTTGTCTAGATTTTGCCCAACATTTTTCTCCCCTTGGCTGATTTCAATGTATCCATTCTCTGTAAGAAGCCATATGCACGCGTATAGTAGTTCTCAGTAAGTTCTATGAGATTTTCCAGCAAATTATAGAAATTGAGTGTGGTTTTTGTAAACACCCAAACTTAACAGTTGGCCTTAGAAATATCCAACAGAATTGTCAGTCTGGAAGATACCCTCAAGTCTTATAATTCTGCTAAACACTGAGTAAATATCTATACAAACTTTATTTTGGGCAATGTCTTTACATATCTTTTGTTTAGTCTTTTAACATGCAGCTCTTTTTGTGTATATTAAAACAAGGCTTTTGTCAACAAAACTACATTTTACCTGTATGTAGTCCAATGTAAAAATCTATCCTTTAGCAGGAAATATATTATATCTTTATTTGCTGAGTTAATATTTGAACTTGTTCCCAATAACTTGTGTAAAATTTTCTACTATGCGTTGTTCTCCTGTTTCTGTTTTATCCTTCTTTAAGTTTCTTTACTTTGAAATTATTGCCATTTGGTTCTTTTTCTCTTTGCTGTTTTGGAATTATGTACTTTGTTTTCATTATCATTTTAATTAACTTAATTCTGTCATGCACAGATTGAATCAGGAAAATAGATCCTACTTGACTTACTTATTCTTTTACTGAGTTCTTTCTTAATATTGATTTGCGTTCCTGATCTGTAATATTTTTCTTCTCCTTGTTAATATGTCTGTTAGTGATGAATTGCCTCAGTCCCTATTTGGAAAATTCCCTGATTTTTTAGATTAGATTTAAAATTGCAAACGAAAGTCAAGATTTTAAAAATATCCCCTGCCTGGTCACATACACACAATCTCCCATATTATCACCTACCACAAAGCAGCACATTTGTTAAAATGGATGAACATACACTGACATATCGGAATCACCCAGAGACCATCATTTATAGTAGAGTTCAAACTTACTTTGTGCATTCTATGAGTTAAGACAAATGTACAATGATATGTGGCCGTCATTACAATATTAGAGTATATTCACCCCCTAAAACAGCTCTATATTTTATCAGTTCATAGCTTGTTACCCAAAGCCTCAAACTCCGGGAAACCATATTTAATTTTTAATTTTAATTTTTCACTTTCTCCACAGTTTTGCCCTTTCCAGAATGTCAGAATTAATATCACATGGCATGCAGCCTTTACAGATTAGATTCTTTTACTCAATAATATGCATTTAACATTCCTCCATGTCGGTTCATAGTTTGATAGCTCATTTGTTTTTAATATTAAATGATTTTCAGTCACCTGAATGTATCATGATTCACTTATCCACTTACTTAATAAAGGATATTTTGGTTGCTTCCAAATCTGGCAGTTTTTAATACAGCCATTATAAATGTCCATATGCCGATAGATGGCTATGCCATCTACCAGTGAAGATACTCTTATTCCTTTCTTCTTAATCTCTATACTTTTTTTGTTATTTACATGTTTTATGTTTATTGATTCCCTTGGGTATGCACCCCTGCCCTCTCTTGTCTCTCTGACTCGTCTGTCATTGCTATTTGTTGGACCATGTTTAGCCCATTAGCCTCTTTCTTTTCTGAAGCAAAGTCCTTCTTCTGTGCAAGGATCTGCATTCTTGGGGCAAGGTAACCATGCTGTCTAAATTTCCAGTTTTAACTCATGCCCTGCAGCCAGTCCAAGCACCTTTGGAGCCTATCAGTGCCTTCTCCTTCTTGCAGGCTGTCTCATCTGTTTTGGTTTCAGTTCATTTTGCTGCCTCTTCACCTTGTATTTCTGGCACCTGGCTTAGGGAGTCTGTCTCCCAGCCTTTGTCAGTAGGGAAGTTCCTCAATGGAGACAGTCACCAGCCAATGGTTTGTTGGTCCTGCTCATCTCCACACTCAATTTGTGGCTCTGCCCTGGGGCCACTGCCAAGTATCTGCCTTCCTCCCCCTGAGGTGAAGGAGAGTGCTTGCTCTCACTGTAGGCATCTCTGAGCTGGGATTTTGGCTCCCAGTTCTGATAGTGCAGATGTTACTCTGTGGTAAATCATCAGTATTTCTGGCCACACAGGGCTTTTTCCAGTGAATCCCTCAGTGCTCTTTTGGGTCCTGCTCAGAATGTGGGTTCCCCAACCTCCTCTGTGTCTATAGGTGGTTCGTTAGTGTTTTTCTTTTTTTCTTTTTTTTTAGACTAGGTCTTGCTATTTTCACCTGTGGAACCACAGGCTCACGTTGCCTGGGGTACCATGGACTCAAGCAATCCCCAGCCTCAGCTTCCCAGGTAGCTGGGATTACAGGCACACACCACCATGCCCGTCAGTTATATATTTTTGGAACTAGGTCTTGCTACTTTGTCCTGAGCAGGACTTGAGCTGCCATTCCTGGTCCCTGGTGCAGCTTCCTAGGCTGCCACTTACAGGCGCATGCCACTGTGCCCAGCTTATTGGTGTTTTTCTTGTTCCTGGTGAGGATGACTAGAGTGGGAGAAAACCAGAGGGGGTTCGCCCCCTGCTCTCTCACTTGTTAGGTAGGCTGTGGTGAAATTGGGGGGCTGTGGCCCCCAGCATCTGCACTAGAATGGCAGTCATTTTGTCCTGGTGGGCGGAGACTTGGAGAAGGGAAGTTAAGCCTTCTGGAGAGGTTGAGATTAGGGAGGGGACTGAGACAAAACACATGGACAAGAGAGAAAAGGAACAGAACAGAGAGAAACAGAGGAGTATGGTGGCCAGCTTTGAGGTGCGGGAGCAGGCAGGGCCTAGGCCCCAGCCTCGACCGCTTGGAGCCTGGGAAGCATGTTGTAGAGAGACTTGTCACTTGTGTAGGCTGACTTGGAAATTTAGTACTCGAGAACTTGGTTAAACTTTGAAATTGCGAAGCTTGGAAATTATCTGGAGACCTTAAGAGGCTTGCTGTGCTGCTGTTTCCATGGTGAGATGTCTGAAGTGTTTGCTGCTGTGGTATCATGTGAGTCTTGCTGGTTTCCAGGCCACTTTAGAGTTGGAACTGAAAGAATGCCGGAGTTGTGCCTTTCTGAGTATTGATGATGCCATCCTGGTTTTCCTTGTTGGATTTGAATCTCCGGCCTTTGAAGAAGGATTGATGATGCCATGTTGGCTTTTTCTGATTTGAAGTGCCTGGAGCTGTGTCTTTGAAGAAAGAGTGGTGATAACATCTTAGCTCCTCCATCTGGTTTAAGGTGGGGCAGCCGCCATTTTGTGGACACACATGGCTGCTTCCGCCATGTGCTCTTTCAACTAGAAACTGGACTGTGATAAAATTACCAAAGGGGTTCCTTGTGCCCTTAGTGACTTTTCTTTGTTCTGCTCTTTTAGTAACTAAATCTGTTTTTATCTCCTCTTATGTTTTCTGTGGTCTTGCTACCGCATGCGTGGGCTGGGAAGAACCTGGTGTGTGGTGGGCTTTAAATGGCCAGCTGCTCCCTTTTGTAGGTTTGGGTAAGCACCCTGTTTTGCTTGTTTGTAACTGGATTTCAACTCCCCCACTCCAGTAAACCTGCACCCCAGCGGGACTTCAAACCTCTGCAGGGTTCCCCTCCCCAGATTCCTAGCAGTGGGTACTAGGAGGCTGCACATCTGAGTCTCCCAACCTACAAGGAACCTGGGCCATGTGCAGTTCCCAGGGTGATAGATCTGCCTCTCTGGTGGCACAGCAGACCACTGGGGGGTGGCCTCCAATCTCTATTTTTATTTGCCCTTCTTGTCTTAATAAATTGATTAGAACACTTCTAATTTTGAAGGATAATGTCACTGGTTATAGAATTCTAGCTTCTTTTAATTTTAGCAATTTAAATAGTTCACTTTGTTTTCTTCTGCTTATATGGTTTCTCATGAGAAATGCACTGCAATGCTTATTATACTTTACAGAAAAGTCTCCTCAACCCTGACTTCTTTCAAGATATTCTCTTTGCTTTAATTTACTTTGCAGTTTGAGTAGAATATGCCTAGTTTTCGATTTTTTGGTATATATACTGCTTAGTGTTCTCTGAGTATCCAGAATATATGCTTCAGTGGTGACTGTGAATTTTTAGAAATTTCCCCAATATTTTCTTTCTACCTCCTCCTTATGGGTGTTCCAATTTTTCATATTATACCCTTGGATTTGTTCCATAGTTCTTAGATGTTCTGCTATTGTATTCTTTCCCCTCTATTTTTCACTCTTTGGAGTACGTGTTAATTTCCTAAGGATGCTATTAGAAATGATTAAAACAACAGAATTACTCACTGTACTAGAGAACAAAAGTCCAATTAAAAATTGCAGCAAAACTCATTTTTTCTAAGTACCATAGCAAAAGCTACTGAGAGTTGCTGTCAATCTTATGAAGAAATGTGTTTCCATTTTCTAAACTTTTCTGCTGTCTAGATAATTTCTTAATATATATTTTTTCTGTATTTTAATTCTCTCTTCAACCATGACTAATCTGCTGTCGAATTAAATCAATGATGACTTTAATTATTTTTCTGCTTCTTGAAATTAATGCTTTTATTATCTGATGTCTCTTACATTACTTTTTATTGCTGTCTTAATTTCCCAAAATATGCAATACATGTTGTACCCATATTGTATAGCCCTCACTTTAAACAACTGCATAATTTAGGTGATGTGTATGTTTTAGGGGCAGCCAAAACAAAATACCATAGACTGAGTGAATTAAACAACAGAAGTTTATTTTCTTACAGTTTTATACTTTGAAAGTCTGAGGTAGCATACCAGCATGGTCAAGTTCTGGTGAATTTTCTTCTTGCTTACTGATGGCTATCTTCATACTGCATCTTCCCATGGCAGAGACAGAGTGTGTGTTCTAGTGTCTCTTCCTTTTATAGGAGCCTGAACCCTGCCATGAGGGAGACTTCCGCCCTCACAAACTCATCTAAGTCTTCCTCAAAACTTTACTTTCAGATATCATCATGGTGGGATTTAAAGATTCAGCATACGAATTCTGAGAAAAAACAAAAGTACCCTGCTAGACATACTAGAATACTCATTATCCTGGATCATGAGAGCCCTCCTCAAAGCAAGGTCAGCTTTTCCACCTTCCCATCAACTTAGTTGCACTCTTCCTGCAAGTGCTGCTATAATACAAATCTGGCTTTAAGGCATTTCCAGTTCTACATTGGTTTCTAGTTTAAATATGGTTTTTTTATGCTCAGATCCCTTGTGCCTTAGCCCCTTTCTCAGGATTCCAACCTCTGAGATCCTGTATTGTGCCCTTTCAACCCATTTTAAAGGTATCCTTATTTATAAAAACTACAGTTACTTAAAATATATGTTAAACAGTGCATGTAAAGTAAGTAAAAATTGATCTAGATGCTCTGCACTCTAGATCATTACATTAATTTCTAGGAAGGAAGTAATGACTAAACTACTGTATAATTCTGACTAGATAATAGAGGAAATTCCATTTCAGGAAAAAAGGTACTTTTTTATGCTAAATAGCATTTTCACTCTCTATTATACAAACATATCATGTTTAGTCTGAAGTGTGCTTAGAAATTCATTCATTATCTGGCACTCATGGCTAAAAGGGAGAGAATCCAAAGTTATGTAGGAAATATAGACAGTGTCAATGTTATTTTACAGTTTACTTTTAGCACCTTTTCTCTTTAATGATTTGAAATGGAACAGAACGGTTTGATATTCTTGTATCATCTTATTTACTTTTTTTTTTTTTTTTTTTTGAGACTAGGTCTCACTATTTTTGCCCATGGAACCGCAGGCTCACGTTGCCCAGGGTACCATGGATTCAAGCAATCCCCAGCCTCAGCTTCCCAGGTAGCTGGTATTACAGGCACACGCCATAATCCCAGCTATTTTTTGGGACGAGGTCTCGCTGTGTTGCCCCAAGTGGCACTCGAACCTCCATCTCTAGCCCCAGTCACTTCATAGGCTGAAACTTACAGGCATGAGCTACCATGCCCAGCTTCATTTTATTTACTTTTATAGATGTACATTTACTTTATATTCTTTAAATCCCCAATAAGATTTTCAAAACTAGGTAAACCTGAGATAACATTATTTGAAAAAAATAACAAAATTACAAGTTACCTAAGATTATAGTACATTTTTTCATTTAGTTTGCAAATACAATATTTGGGGAAAAAAATCACAAAATTCAGAACAATTTAAAGAAAGTGTAATAAGCATCAGAATGCATTTTACCTAAATTCAGCAATTGCTAACATTGTCACATTTATGCTCTCTCTTTCTCTCAGCCACATCCCCTACACTCCAAATATTAATCCCCTATGCCCCACTTATTAATGTGGACCATTAGACGTAAGTCACAGAGGTCATGACATCTTATTTCAAAGATTCTTAATATACATCTTCTAGAAATAAGGAGGTTCTCCTAAGGAAATGAAGAATTCCATAATAAAAGACACGGTTTGCTGTGTCCCAAGAATATAGTCCCGTGGTCGGTCTACCACAAAGGTCTGGGTGTTGGAGCCCAGCCTCAGATGTCAGAACCATAAGGACTGGAAACAGCAACTCGGAACAAATGCTGGAGTGGAGCAGAAAACCAACATGAATGAAGTGATCACACAGGTCTGGAGAACAGTAGAGTCACCTCCATCGTAGAAAGCTTTACAATAGAGGAGACAGGAACAAAGGGCGACACAACTGACTTTCAACTGACCTACAAGGGTTCACACATGATTGGAACAGATACTTACTGCTAAGACATTCATGGAAATTGAAGCAGCTTGGACCACGAAGTCCCAGGAGAGCAGGTCATCACCCAGGAAAAAGACATTGCACCAGTAAAGAGAAAAACTCAACGGGACAAACACCAATGACTTGAAACGAAAGGGAGGTGGGAGACATTGGAGGGGAGGTGATGGAAGGGGAAAATTGTAACAATACATATACAAATAAATCTGTATGAAAAAAATTTTAAAAAAGAACATAGTCCCTCACCCAGTGAAAGGACACTGCCACGGAAAAGAAAGAGAACAACAGATTTAACATAAATCAACAAACAAGAAGAGAGGGATCTGATTGATTCAAGGGGAGGAGGAGGAGGAATCCCAACAACCATTTACCAATGTTGCTATTTAAAGAGAAAAAAAATTTCAGTCCATACTCAAAGTTCCTCATTGTTTCCAAGTGTATTTTGTTGATATTTTATTCTCTACTTAGGATCCAATCTGCTTTACAATTTATAGTTATGTTTGTCTCCTTAGCCATTTTAGATCTAGAGTAATCCTTTTATTTCCTTTACCTATTGCATTGTATTTTCAGAGGCTTTTTTTGGGTATCTTATTAACTTTCTTGATCAGTCATTATTAGTGTGTTTCTTATGAGTTACTTAATTTGGTATTCTATTTTTGTAGCTTCAATTTACATTTTTTTTTGTAGTGCTATTTCATGAATAATTATATGTATGTCATCTTACACAGAATAACTGATATAATACTAGGCAATTCTGCTTTAGCAATGTAAAATTTACTCTACTAAAATGATGATTTATGTATATCTTAAGTTTAAAGGTACATTTTCTTTTCTTATGATTTTCAAATATGTTGAATGGCTATATTCTGGCTTCATGTATATTATTTCTCAGCAGTTTTTCCCTGATGGGTACAGCAAAGTCATGATCCTTGCTTATATCATGAACCAGCTCTTCATTTTATATTAGGACCAAAACAAAATCTCATGTCCCCTTGTTGCTCAAATATCCTGACTTCTGATACTGAAGCATATATGCCTAATCCACATCTCTCAGCCTTGTCTCCTCTAGACATAAGACAACTTGAAGTATCTTTTAGACTGAGACTCTTACTTTAGGTATACTTCTTAGTGCCCCTAGTTTTTCTTTTCTTCCTTTGCATTTGGTAGTCTGTTTTTATTCAGTATTCTAAAGCATTTTGTGTCTTACAAAGCTTTTTAATTTAATTTTGGTTCCAAGATTTTCTAGCATGTACATGTGTTCAAAGACAAAATGAAAAAGAGGGAGGGGAAGAGGGAAAGAAGGAAGAAGTGGAAAAAAGAGGGAGGAGGAGGGGAAGGTGGGGAAGAAGAGAAGGAAGAGGAAGGAAAAGAACAAGTTAATGGTCTATGAGAAATAGTTCTGGGACAATAGCAATTTATTCTTAGTAGTGTTTGACACTTCTTGTTGCTTTGTTCATAACAAGGACAATTCTCCATTGGTAAATTCACTTTCTAGATATAGCTGGCACACACATACTGTGCTTATGATGACTGAATAAAGAGGAGAAATGGGAATGGAGAATCTGTGAGTTTCAGGGTTTTGCCTTTGTTAACTGGAGCAAACTAATATTGAATACTTTTAATAAAATCAAAATGACATAGTAAAAGTTATGACTGAAAAAGGGATGTCTTTTATTTTAATAAATTCAATAGAAATGCTTTATATGAATTGATTTTGATTTTCCTAATGTTTTTAACCTTTAAATGTTGAAATATTTTCATTTTCTGAAGATAAGCTTGATAATTTGAAAACAATTGGAATTTGTGAACTAAGCCTGGTGACTAAGAAGTTTAAAATAAACAAAATAATGCCAATTTGGTAATATAAAAATATTTTTACTAAAAGTACACAAAATCCTAAAATGGTTAAAAAGTCAGTTATTGTGTCACAGTTCACACTTATTTATGGATATCATATGCATATGATGTATGAACTTACTTAATTTATTTTTTAGTAATTATGTAAAAAGGCATTGCATTTTCATTATAAATATTGAGAAGCTGGAAAAACTTTTTTAGTTATCTTATAATCAAGAACTAAATAATTCACTTTTACCCTCAATATTTCTCTACTCTCTTTTCTCTTTGTACCATCATTAGCTGTTTCATTCCTTGTCAGAAACATTTCATACTCTGGAGGACACAGAACTACTTGACAAGATTAGAATTCACCCTCTCAACTAACTCATAGCCCACTGCCAGTTCAAGATATTAAGTTAGATTAATTTGTAGCCTATAAAAATGTGACACAAGGAATATTAGACTGTGGGCTTGGTTTTCCTCCAAAGACAAATCCTGTGGCAAAGACTTAACTCCAGGTGCCTTTCTGAGGATGTTCTCTCAGGAAAGCTGAAAGTGGAATATGGAGAGGAACATATGAAGAGTGTGATTATGAGTGGATTACCACTGTTAGCATCTGGGGTTCAGGCTCACTAGAGACCCCCTGAATCCTGCTGTAGAATATGCCTTAGAGTTATACCACAGAAGGACAGGGAAATAGGGTTATTTACCAGTGATTCATGTCCCTCATTATTTTCGAGGACTCTTGGGACCCTTAAATCCACAGAGCTGCCCAGCTGTGGGCAAGCTAGAGGAGTTCTCATGAAGCTTGAGAAAAGCCTCAGGCAGTGAAGTACAGTGATTCTACATCAGCAGTTAAAGAAAACATCCAACTTAACTTCTGGTGAAGTGAGAGGTAAGCTGAGGATATGAGGCTAGAACCTCAATAGCATCTGCTGTATGGATGGGTGAAGATTTTTTTTTTGAGCACTGAAATACTAACATGCATCTACCTATCTATATCACTGTCATGGTAATCCCGCCAGTGCCAGATTTAACAATTACCATCCACACCTTACTCCTATTCTAGACAAGTACTGTCGTGTGCAGTGTTTACTCTGCATTCAAAAACAGAGAGTCAGTGCACTTTGCAGAGAGAGGTGGGAAAGCATTACAGCAATTCTTTGTATCCAAAATGTTTTCACATAGAGGGTTATTTTCCTTAGTTGTATAGATCTTCTATACTTTATTTTTAAAAGTTATTTATTTTAGATTCCCAGACGATACTATTTTTTCAAAATAAGTAGTGCTTTTCTTTTCTTTTGCTCTAGTTTCTTTGAGAAAACAGACTGAGGATGTGTCTTATAGAGTTAATCTATAGGAGTTCAGTCACTGGTAGTTCAAGTAAATGTCCAAGTGTTTATAAATAAATGGTTTCTTTAATCTGGAAGTTATCCCCAAGTTATTTTCTTTAATTGCGACTATAATTTGTATTGGACTTCCTAAGAGAACTCTTTTGTTTGTGTCTTTGTTTGCTGCCTGATTTCTGGTTGTTTTTGTTTGTTAATAGATGTTATTTTAATACATTGACTTATGGTTTGGATAGCTTCCATGAATTAGTATGTGGTTTTTATTCTTTTTGGTAAATAGTCAATCAGAATATTTGATCATCAGAAATATGATGTGTAAAAAATAAAAAAAGAAATATGATGTGTTTGAGACTATAGAAATGTGGGTTGATTTTTATGTGCTATTAATGTGAATGGTTTCTGATCTACCTTTCCCATTTTTGATGATATGTGTTAAAAGGACATTAAAGAAATCTATCAGATTCATGAACGTTTAAAATTACTTGAGTAAGCAAAAATTTTAGCCAGTTTTTATTGGAATCTCACTATATGAGCATAGCTGAAGTAAATTTAGCTGAGCAAAGAGTAGTAAATGTTGTTAGGTCTCAATTTCCTTGTCAATTAACCATACACATTTACAAACTGAACACTAGATGATCTCACACAACCTTTCAATCTCCAATTCTGTCACTTACTCCTTTTTATGTATTTTAAAATAGCTTATCAGCTGGATTCTTCAAACTAGTTTATCTTATCAATCAAGATGAGCTTAGATCTTTGATACTTGTGTCACTTCTTTTTTAAAAAAGTTAGTTTTATTTTTAATTGAGATAACATTGATTTACAGCATTTGGGGTATACTGTCATAGCTCTTGAGATGTATGTTTCTATACCACACAAACCACCAAAATCCTGTATATGCCACCATAGCCTGTAGGTTCCAGTCTTCCTTTCACTCTTCACTTCCTTCCTTCTCTGATGGTCTCAATTCCACAGTCAGATTTCTAAGATTTGTTTCTATTTAGTTTTGTCTGCTGTTTTGTATCTTTTGACTCCATATAGGAATAACTCTAGTCCTTGCCACTGTAGAGATGCAACTTACGTTCTTGTCTGTTACCTATGGGAAGGAATAGGACAACAAAGTGAAGGCAAGACAGGACAGGAAAGGAAGTAAACTGTGTTTCTGGTGTTGCCTTGGCTCAGGTAATTGAGGTAAAGTAGCAGCAGCCATTCACACACTGCAAACGGACTGAATCTTAGAAGTCCCAGCCATGACATGAACCAGAATCTTTCCTGTGAGTCTTTATACCCAATTAAACAGTGACCACCAAGTGGCGCCAAATCGCAGCTAAGATCCATGTGAATTGGAATCATTCATTCTCTTAGATCACGTGGCCTCTTGGTTATTTCAGAAAATTTATAATCACAGGAAACCAGAATTCTAGGGGACCTTTTTTTTTTTTACATTACTTGTTCCTTTATAATTAAATGCTATCATTTTTGACAACTGTTCTTAAAGTAGAATTGAAATTCATCGTTGATCAAAATGCTGGCATTATATTTTGTTACCACCTCTTTCTTTTCCCGCAGTCTCTCCTGTGATATAGTTTTAATTAATTAATTAATTAATTTTTATTTATATTTATCTTAAAAAAATTTTTTTTATGTACTAGGTCTCACTATGTTTTCCGGGGTAGTCTTGAACCCGTGGACTCAAACGATTCCTAGCCTCAGCCTTCCAAGAAGCTGAGATTAAAGTCATGCACCACCATGTCCAGCTCTCCGTTATATATTTAATCACATGTAAACAACAATTTTACATTTGTGTTTACCTTTACAAATGCTGCTATTCTGTCTATGATGCTTTTTCTGCCACTTTACGTGCAATGAAAGATTTTTGCTCTGAACAATTATGTACCTAAAACATGTCTACTTCTGTGAAATCTTTTAGATTCTTTACATCCTAGTAAAAGACAGCATTGCCATCTCAGTTTCTCTGGTCTTCTACATATTTTGCTCATAATTGTTGTCATTATTTACCACATTAAAGTGTGATTATTCATATCTGTTACTTAAAATACAACTTGTCACTTAAAATACAAGCTATTCAAGCATAAGAGCAAGCCATATTTTTAATCTTTGTGTCACAGGTCACTAATATCACATCTTTCGCATGCAATGTTTTCAATAGTTATATCTTGAGTAAATAAAACAATAATTGAATAAAACTGTATATCTTGCTATCTGAAAGTAAGACATTCCTATTGGCATGATTTGGCAGGTTATTCTTTGGATGTGGGGATGCTCAAGTATTTTCCATATAAATTAACAATAAAATCATTCCCAGACTCTAAATTAACCTCTCAAATAATAGTAAATAGGACCGTTTTAATTGCGGATCGAGGTTGGGGGCAAGGGTGGGACTGGTGTCTAAATTTGCAAATAAGGTTAAGTTTAAAGTTAGGATAGCTGAGCTCTTAAAAGAAGCAAATAGTGATCTCTGTGAAACAAGTAAGTATTTTCTAATATAGATGAGTACTTTATTCTTTCTTTTTATTTCCTCTTACAGGAAAAAAATTGTTGTCTAACAGTGAAAAATTCATGAGTATTAGATCATGCTATATTATAAATGATGTGGAAATATTTATATGTGGCTTGCTCTTCCCAGAGTTAGTTACAGGACTGCGTTAATTTATTTAGTAATGGGCAGAATTACTCTCCTTGGGGTCTTATCACTGACACAACATATATTTCCTAATTCTGACCTTTTTCTTGTCCAAATCTTAGCTATAGTGATGACCACTAAATGATCACTGGCATATGACTTTTTACTGACGCCTAAAACTTTCCAACTGAGTTCAAGATAGAAGATAGTTTATTGCTCAAATTGGGAAAGTTTTTAGTCCATATGCCTCCTTTGCACACACGAGGGAACTATGACATAGGAAAGTCAGATGAATTTCCACACAATTTATTACTGGGAGAATTGCAACTTGCTTCCTCCCACTGCACTCTGCTTATTCCTTCTGACCCACAGAATTAATAGATCATGATGAATTACTTAGTTTATGATTTGGATTAACAAACAAATCTGAACAGTGATAGAAGAAAAGCCTACGCATGGCACACTTCATTACAAACCATAGGCTAATGTCTTTCTCTTAACAGCCTTGAGAGAAAACCAAGCCCAGGACCCAACTCGAGTCTAATGTTGTGGTTTTAAAATCACATCTCTGCTCTGAGAAGCACTTATAGATATTTTAGAATCCTTTCTCCTTTTGATCTAGTCTGAGATCTCATTTTGGCAGCTAAAGCACTTGGAGTATCCCACAGGGACTGTTTGCTTTCTTATCTAATCTTTAGTGCATCTAGCAGCAAAACAGGCCATTTCATGGTATCGTTCTGCCAGCAGAAGGTTGTTTAAGGATACACAACTCCTGTCACTTTTATTGTGTGGTCGAGTAAATAATCTGTGGCATTTCCAGCTCCTGACTACGTCATGTATTTGTAATTTTCTTTTTGCAGCTCCAGTTTGCTTTCCCTCTTTTGGGCTAGGTTCCAACGCAGAAGATCCTGCAAATGTTTTCTGAATAGGCGTGGCCTTTCTTTGCTTGGGCAATTCAGATTAAGCATCCTCAAAAAAAAGCAATCTGATGTTGTTTTCTGAATTCTCTGCTACCTCCCGAGTTGTGAAAGACTTGGAACAGCCGTTCACTGGCACAATGTTTTCACCTGTTTCCTCTTTTTGCATCACTTCAGCGAACCGTAGAAGCAGTTTTGAAGTGAAGAAGCCTATTGCTATGATCTCTCTCCTTTCAATCACAAACAAGTTTCGCATAGGAAGCCTTAGACCCCGTGGACCCATCTGTCCTGTTTGAACATTAATGTTCCCATGAGGTTTTGTAGGAGGTATCAAGACTGATACCAATTTGGAGCCTTGGTCAATCCTGGGGGTAATCCAATACTGTGAGTCCCTTTTTGGCAGTCCTAGCCACCTGCTAACAAACCAGAAACATGCAGGGAGTTTACAACCATTAGTCAGAAAGAAAATAAAGTTGTTGATGCCAGAAGCTTTGTAAATTATAGCACAATCTCAGGAAAGGGGGAATTAGGAGGGTAGAAAGTAGACAATTGCAGTAACACCTGAATCTAATAACAAACTGGAGCATTTTCAATTGGCATAAAACTTGGACATGGAAAAAGAACAATTATGTTTGCCTCTGGCCAGTTAACAAATGCTACTCGATGATGCTACTAATCAAAATCTGATCCCGACCTCACATTCGTGCCAGTTATGATCATTGACCCCTCCTGCTGAGAGAGTAGCAGGTGACCCTGGGATCACTGCAGTCGTATCTTTTGACCCTTCTTTTCCTACTTCAGGGGCAAATCCTGTATACAGACCCTTGGCAGATGATAATCTAGTGTTAGGTTTCTACAGCTCTCTGGTAAAATGAGAAACCAAATAAGCTGCTCATAACATAAAATTATTTAATGTAAATACTATTTGTTCTTCTGAGAAAACAATTTTTCCACTTGTATTTTCTATGAAAGTGTCCACTCCTGTGTCATATGATAAAGTGATATAAAAGCATAACAGATAGATGGTGATTTTTTTCCATTTAACTATCTTAATTCACAAAATTACAAGCTGGCAGGTCTAAGTCATTCACCATTTAATAGTTTTTGAAAGAAGCAGACAAGGACTGGTTGAAATTCATTTTGTAGATGTGGGTTAATTTAGAAATTTTGAGCAGTCATCAAAAAGATTGGGTATTGTGTTTTCTATTTGCTACAGATGTGATCTGACTTAATGTTCTCCAAGGAGAGGAAGATGGGTATAAGATATAGCTTATCTACAAGACTAAGGACAGCATACCCTTACTGTACAACTTTCCTTCTCTTTGGATGTCTGCACATCTGAAATTAACTATATTAAAAACTGTGCTCACAAATCCCCCTATGTCCTAGCTCTCTCTCTCTCTCATCTATCATCTATCTATCTATCTATCTATCTATCTATCTATCTATCTATCTATCTATCTATCTATCTATCTATCTATCTATCTATCTATCTATCTATCTATCTATCTATCTATCTATCTATCTATCTATCTATCTATCTATCTATCTATCAATCATCTATCATCTATTTATTTATGACATCTAGGTCTTGCTATGTTGTCCAGGGAAGTGCAGACTCTCATTGCCTGGGGTGTCCTGGACTCAGGCTATCCCCAGCCTCAGCTTCCCAGGTAGTTGGGATTACAGGCACATGCCACCACGCCCAGCTATTTTTTGAGACTAGGTCTTACTATGTTGCCCCAGGTGGGTCTCGAACCTGCAGACTCAAGCGATTCCCAGTCTCGACCTCCCGTCCTAGGCTGGGGTTAAAAGCACATGCCACCGTGACTTGCTTTGTCTTAGCTGTAGACATACTTTTTTTTCAATCATATGCAAGTACCAGCACTAGCGCTGACTTGAAACAGAATGGATTAAATGAACCTGAGGAACACTACTAAAGTGCAATATTCTTTTCCCCCATACCTTCAACTTTTCCCTGCTTCTCCTGTCTCCTCTGATCTCCTCCTTGTCCTCACTGCCATTTTCTCTTTTACTGTGTATAGTGTTAATCTTGATTCTGGCTGTTCAAAAATTTTCTGTTCTGAAAGTCTTCAACAAGAACAGTCATGGACGCCCCACTGTGAACCAGGACACTCATGAATCCACTGGACTCCCTGTTCAGTGCTTTACCTTAGAATGCCTGAAATTAGGTTTTCCCGTGCTGTTAATAAAATGAAACATTGGTGACTGATTATGGCTTCCTCCCTCCCACCCCTAATAATGTCTTGATATGCAAACATTGTAGGGAATAATTGCTTACAACAAGATAATCCCTTCACCTTAAGAGCTAATTATAAATATATATTTTTGATGTTTAATATTTTAAAAATACTATAACTGCATATCTGCCTTATTTAAGTGCAAACATATATTGCATTCTTATTGTTTGTGAGGTTAGTAATATTGGATATAAAAAATAAAACCAACTCTCTCCCCTCTTTTTCTGTTCCACCAATGATCCCTGCTAACTAATTTCTGTTAACATCTTTCACCACAATGCACACTTTACTTGTCAGCTGAACCACTATGGTTACTTCCCAACTGGCTCCTTGTTTCCAGCTTAGCATACTATCTGCTCCTTACCTTCCATTTCCCTGAGCTTCAATCACCTACCCCCAGTACAGTTACTAGAGTCATTTTTCTGTAATATAAACTCCATCTATGCAGTTTGAAAGCGTCATTGATTTCCTTTGTCCAAGCATGGTTATTCTCTTGTTTCCTTGGGTCTCACGGCCATTGAGAATGCCAAAGAACTCAGACCAAATGTTCCCAGAATGCTGATTTTTCTTCCTGGGGTACTCTTACCTTCACCTCCTACTCATCTTAGAAGTCACAGTTCAAGTGTGATACCACTTAACTGATATCTTTTACATCCTTCAGCATACAACATGCACAAAGTAGCAATGGGTCTGCTTCTCTCAGCTGATAGTGATTTCCTTGAGACTTGGCTCTCTGGTTGCCTCCTTTTATATTCCCAACACTGCTCAATCATGGTGTCCAGAGTCAGAAGTTGTAGGAGAGATATTTGTTGAAGGTGATAGGGTGTGCCCTCCCCCCCCCCCCACTGTCTCCTGTTTAAGATTGCAGGTTTTAAGGACAGGTAATGTTGAAATGGGAGAATGACCTTAGCTAGAATTTTCCTTCAGGGGGATGCAGGGGGAAGAAAGAAGTGTAACAGATTTCCTAAAAGGCGGGAAATCAGGGTATATAAAGGGTGTGCAAACAAAGAGAAGGATTCAATTTAATTCGATTGGGATTCCAATATGGAGAGAGGATAGAGAGGAGAGATGGGAATTAGCCATCTTGTAAAGATGTGAGTCATGTGAGCTTGGCCATGTGGCCACCGAGGGCCTGCAACCCTCGGCTGGCCCAGACTGGCAGCATGTGTGCTAAATGCAGTTAAGGAGTTTGCAGATTTGAACTCCGTGTTGGAGTTTGCTTTGCTGAGTTTGATTTGTGTCTGAAAGAGGCTGTGCAAAAGTTAGGCCTAAGAAGAAAGTGAACTTTGCTGGTTTGGCACTGTGGAGTTCCTGCTACCTAAAGGTGACAAGGAGAAGACAGCGTGGAAGACAAGGAGGAGCAGTCAAAGGAACATGTCTTCAAGCGTCTGGAGATGGACTCTGTCTGGACATTGGTGAGATGATCAGGACTGAGAGACTGAAGATTTTGGGGCAATCTGGGAAAGGACTTTGGACAATACTGAGAAAGGTTTTGGACAATGTTGAAGTATTCTGAGTCTTACATGTTTCTTTTGTAATTATTAGGATAATTAGAAATTACTTTGTTAGAAATAAATTAGTCTGCACTGCACTAATAGTCTTACATTGGTTTGGTATTTTGGTTGAGAAGGCTGGGGATGGTGGTAAGAACCCACAAGTGAAAAGTTTAAACTGTGTTTTAAAGTTTTTCTTTTCTGCAGTTTTTGGAGCTGAGAGCTGTTGGCTGGCTTTTGCATATTAATGGTAAAGTTGATCAGTGAAAATGCTAATGCTTGTAGCCTGCTTTAGAAAAAGAAGCAAGCAGATAGGGGTAAACAGTTAAGTAAAGACAAAAAGTCTCTTTTTTACCCTGTTTCAAAGGCATGCAAATAATATTCCTGCAGTAAGAAAAATTTCTCAGTGTGGCATCCTGTTAAGCAAAAGTGCCATGCTACCTGCTATCTATAATAAAAAGTAAAGTGCTTTTTTTTTTTTTTTAACAAAGTGCTGTTAGAACCTTAGAGGAAATGTACTCTGCCTCTGTCATGCATATGTGGGGTCAGAGATTTGATGTTTAGCTTTTCTTACCTTCCGTTTATGCTCCCAGACTGAGTTTTGCATCATGCTTTCCCCCCTCTCTTTCAAATCTCCCAAATTTGGAGGTAGTAAAAATGGAAATTTACAGTTTATGTTGGATAAGGGATATTTCTTATCCCTCTTCCTCCATGTGGAATACAGGAAGTAACAGAATAAGATGTTATAAGATTGGAAAAGGTGAAAGATGTATATGATCTAAAGAGAAACTAGGGCATATATTGTCCAAAAAAAAAAAAAAAGTAAAAGCTGTATTAGAATTTCAAAAACTACTGGTGACCCAGTTTCTGGTTGCAGCTATGTTACTATATATGTGACAAGTCACTTTTTCAGGACATTGGTTCTTTATTTGTAAGATATTAGATCTAGACTATATGGTTGTTGAAAATTTTATGATACTCAAAATTGATTAAATCTCTATTCACATAATTCCCATATTAATAAGTCAATCAATGAAATGGAAATGCTATGAGGTGAATTTAATCTATCTATGCGGTGAAGATTACAAAAGACATTTATAGATGGGACCTTAAGATCAAGTACTAAACTAAGAGCATGCTGACATTAAAGATGGTGAAACTGAAGCTCAGATATTCTGAAAATTTTCTGAATATTATCCCACAAAAACTTAAGCATCCATATTTTAAGTCCAGGGATCTTTAATAATCTATTATGCTATAATTTACAAATGAATAAAATACGAACAAAATATAAGAGGCAGCTGTCAGGAGATATTAACAAACTGTTTAAAACATTAAGGGGGAGAAAAATAATGTCCCTCTACCAGATGAGAATAAAAGTGCTTAACAATTATAGTGATTTGCCTTTACAGATGCCAGCCATGATCTAGTCTTGCCAGCAAACAATGAAGTGATGGGAGGCAGAGAGCTGCATTAACTTGGGGACAGATAAAATGACTCGGTGTAGATGAATCTAATTCATAGATCTGTATTACTTTCACACTAAAGAAACTTCAGGAATTGGCCACAGTCATTGCTTAGTCATAAGAAATTATCTTCAAAAAGTCACAGAAGACTGAATGTGGCCCCAAAGAGAAATATATCTGTTCTTTCAGAAGAGAATTATAGACCGCCTAGATATAGTTGATTTATCATTGAGGGGAAAGAGATTAAGTTAAATGTTGGTTTTTTCAATGCCTAGAAGATAATGGGATTGGAGTCAATTGGACTTGTGGGAATGGAATCATACAGTTTGAGACTGGTTTTAGGGATCATGTAATATGCTGCTTTCATATATAGAAAAGTACATTGAGCCTTTGAAAAATTAAATGAAAAATGCTTTAAAACAGCACAGGCTATTGTAAAAATCTACATAAGTCAATGAATAGAAGAAGCCAGGATATTCAATGGGGAAAGAACAATCTCTAACAAATGATGTTGGGTAAACTGGGCAGTCAAATACAGAAGAATAAAACTGGACCACTATCTTATAAGATACAGAAAATTAACTCAAAATGAGTTCAAAGCTTGTACATAAGACCCCAATGATAAAAGTCCTAGAGATCAGTGACTGATAAGTTACCTGACATCATTCTCTCTGATAAAGTTTTGAATTTGATAACAAACTCAAGGGCAGCAAAAGTAAAACTGAAAAAATGAGACTAGATTAAACTTTAAAAGATTTGTATAACAAAAAAATCTACTGAATGAAAAGATAAACTAGTGAATGTGGGAAAATATATACTAATAAATGGTTGCTATCCAAAGCATATAGAGAACTCATATAACTCAATTTTCAAAACAACGATATAAAGATATCTAGTGGAAAAATAGAGAATCTGAGTGATATTTTCCCAAATAACACATAAAAATACCAAGAATTAATTACCTCAAAAGATGATCAGCATCACTAATCATAAATGAAATGTTAATAAAAGCCATGATAAGGTATCACTTCATATCTGTTAGAATTGCTACTTTCAAAGCCACGAAAGTAGTATTTGTAAGGATGTGGGGAAGAGGGAATCCAAGTGAACTTAAGGTAAATTGTTGTACTACTATGGAAATCAATTTGGATGTTTCCAAAAAAAATTGAAAATTGAACTATTACATGATCTGATTATCCTACATCTGGGTATTTGTTTGAAGGAAATGAAAACATTTATATTCATATTTGTATTCATATGATCAGAGAATGAAATTTGGAGACAAATAAGTATTCATATTTGTATAAATGTATTCATATTTGTATATTCATTGCAGTATTCTTTATAATAACTGAGACATGGAAATGACCTAAATTTCCACTGATGTGTGAATGGCTAATGAAAATTTACATACACATACAGTGGAATATTATTCAGTCATAAAAGAAGGAATTCTTGTCATTTGCAACAACATAGATGGATTTTGAGAGATTAGAGACAAATACTGTATGATCTCAATTATATGTTGAATCTAAAACAGTTTGGTCCAAAAAGGTCATATATAGAGAGAACAGATTGAGTGTCTAAAAGTGGAAGACAGGAAACAAACAAAATGAGTGAGGAGGATTAAGAAGTTTGGCTTCTGTACTTAATGTACAGCATGGTGAGTATAGTTAATAATACTATCTGGAAGCTTGAATGCTGCTGAATACTATGTTTTTAAAAGATCTCATTGCAAAAAAAAATTCCTTTCCTTTGACAAATAGTTATTTGTGGCAGCAAATGTTGAAAGATTTAATGCAGAGATCATTTCCCTATATGTACAAATAGCAAATCATTGCTTTGTATCCCTAAAACAAATATAATGTTATACGTCAGTTTAAGAAGTCCTAAATAGTTCATTTCCTAATTCAAGAATAGTGTGGCAAATCTGGGAAGCTGAGATGATAAATTATGACTCATTGATTTTTTTTATCTCTTCTACATTATTTCTTCTTTTGAACAGGTATTCCTCTTATATTGCAGGAAAGGAGGCCAAGCTTACTAAAGCCTGAAACATAGCTAGAAATCTGGCATCAACCAAATATGAAAAAGAACCTCTTAACTATAATGTGCAGAATAATCAAATATGAGAAAGAACCTCTTAACTATAATATGAAGAATAATCACTATGAATAATAATCAAGAATAATCAAATATACCTGGTTTATTCTGTAACAGTTGCAATTCAGAGAAAGAAAAAATCTATTTAGTTTAAAAACTTACTGCTACATTTTCACTTTCCCTTTGTGACTCAACCTTAACACTTTATTATTGAGTAAGCTGAATAACTGAGCAGGAGGTTTTTACACCTGTGAACTTACTACAAGTGAACATGGAAGATAAAAAGAGGGTTTTAATCTAGAGAGTGTGCTTCCTACATTCTGACAGTACTTGTGGAATCAGAAAAATTTCAGGTTATTTAAAAAATGACAGACAGTGAATTCCTTTCCTTTGACATCTAGTTGTTTTAGTTAAATTGCTATCAGGAATTTGGGGTCCCTTTCCCCCAAGTTTTACTGAGGTACTTGTTTAAAATCATTGGTAAGGACTTGACTGAAAGGGGAAAACCAAACATAAAATAATCTGTCACCCCATGTCCCTGCTGCTTCTCCCAAAATATCTTCTAAAAATATGAATCATGTTTTTCCTCTTTGGGTAACACTTCTTTGTCTCCAAATTTCATTCTCTGATCAAAATCTGTTGTCTTATATTTTACTCTCACAAGATACTGAATTTGTGCAAGAAATGAATTCTAGCTAATAAGTACATTCATAGTTATAGTCTGTTAAATTTAATAGGTTATAAGTAAATACTCACTTAAACATGTGTCTTTGGAAGAGAGTACATTAAGCGGTCCCGCTGTCCCACTATTTCTCATGAAAGCTACCACATTCTGTTGATGGCTGGTACAGGGAGTGCTATCAATTACAATGTGAGAAAAAGAAATCAGAGAACCTGAGAGGTTATGGGAGGTAAAAAAAAAAGGGGGGGGTGGGGAAGGATAGAATGTCATGAGAAAGACTGTTTTTATTTATTTATCATTTAACAAATAAATGTTAACTCCCTGCTAGTTGTCAAAGCAGGTGAGTTTGTAGGAAACATATTTGACACTGACTCCTCTCATGTGCTTCTCCACTTCCATTTCTGCTTAGATAGCTTCAGTGGTCTGAAAGTTCAAAGACAGTCATTCTATTTTCTGAGGACATGAAGCTTCATGGTTCATAGAAAAATAAATACACTGTGTTACCAGCCTGTGTATCCTGTGTCTTTATGCATTGTTCCTCCTTCTATCTTCCTAGTTATTGCAGAACAACTCTCATGCTCTTGCTAAAAGCATATTTTCATCTAAATTTGAGGGAAATTTGGGTATTCTTTTAGAAATGCTTGCCAGAGATTTCAAATATATGACACTTTTTATTCTGGAAAGTTTTTCCTGTATTTTGAAAAATCTACTTACTAGAGCTGATAAGAATAAATGCTGTGAGTGGTACAAAGAGTTTTAATTTTTCTATTAAGGTTCTATGAATGTAAATAGCTAACTTCAGAAGTTTTCTGACTAGAGATATTGATTCATCTAATTCAATATGTGGAAGTCTTCTTTTCTGTACACCTGCTTGGGCAGATTGTGGGAAGACCACAGACAAGTGATTAAACTTGAGATGTTTCAAGTAAAGCATACTATTTCTTCTTACTGTAAAAAATAGGGAACATTTCTGAGTCATTGCAGTCTTGGAATGTAATACCAGCAAATGAGAACCAGATCACAAACAGTGGGGCCAAGTACATCATTACCGAGTGAGTAATGTGAACAACTTACATAAACTGTGGCTGAAACTGAGTTTTTAGCAGACGACCATAACCTTTTGATTGCATCAAGAACAGTTAAAAGCTCTTTAATCTGCATGTTGTCCTTCAGGAAAGAAAAACTCATCAATTCAATTCATAATCTCTAAGACCTGTAATTTTTCATTAAAATTTAACACCATTTTGCTCAGCTTCTAAAGCCAGCAGCATGGGCAGCTAGAGAGTATTACCTGGTATTAAAATAGATTGCTTTTGTTGATGGCAACAGGGGATGCATGCTACAGACTAATACAATCTTTGACTTTTATATTATGGCACTGGTGAGTGGCCTGCTCCAAAATGTTCGTGGAATAATTTATGTATTTCTTGTGAGCACAAGTATTGTATACTACGCTTCTTATCCTTTAGTAAATAGATTTTTATTTGTATCAGAATCATTTCTTCTTAGTCATAATGAACCGCATCTGCCCACAATCTCATTTCCTGAGGTTTATTTTCTTAAACAAGTAAAAGGCAAGTCAAATTTTTACCAAGAATTCTCTTTAAAATGGAAGCAGAGAACATCGGTAACTCCTTTTGGGAAGGTTAAGCTTTTGTTTTCTGGGTCTATTTCCTAAATAAATTATTAATGTATGATATTTTTCTTTAGACATACATTCAAAACACCTAGCTATGTATCATGAATCTCTGGTAAATATCTCATAAGTAAGTCAATTTTAATGTTTTAGATACTTTCCTTGTTTCACATTTGAATGAAAGTAATTTTTTTTTCTGTGTACTTGGTAAGAAAATAAGAGAAATGGAAAGGAAAAATCAAGAAGCTGAGTTTTTCTGTAGTACATAAATTCTCTTAATTTATATTTGATCCAGCCTCTCTTCCCACCCCCTTTAAAACCCTATTCCAGTCTTTTCTCTCTCCATTTTCTCTGTACTCCACTTATTCCACTTTCTGTACTGTAGTTGCAGAATCTCAGTCCTTACTGCAGACAAATTAAATCAGAATCTTGATTTTATTAAGATCCCTATGTGACACAAATACAACTTAATTTTTTGTTAAACAACTGCCCTAAAATTTGCTGATTTTCTGAAATGATGATTAATGTTAAATACTTTACCTGGAAATGTCTACTGCCCAATTCCACCTATCTCTTCCTTTTTTCTTTTATTCAAAACATGCAAGTATTAATTTCCTAGTTTTCTCAACTCTTAAGAGTTCTATGGAACTTAAATATTCACACATAGGTCCTATTCATGCATATTTTTCAGCTCTTTGTCTTTCTCTTTTCCAATCATCTTATGCTCCTTCCCTTCTAAGTATTAAAATTCTGAAAAACTATATTAATTGAAAACTGTGGATTCACCATAATATCCATTTTAATCATTCGTCAACATTATCAATCACTATTTTTCAATTTCACTCCTTATGGCACTTAAACAAATGAAATTTTTATCTCACTGGGATCTACAAGGTACTTATTTTTCCCACTACTTCTTTTTCATTTACTCTGACCCCATCCTGAACGTCCTGAACTGATCTGTCCTGAACATTGTATCTCATCAGTAGTCACTCCTTTGAATCTGTAGTCAACATCCTTGCACTTCGTCTTGCATTCTACTGCTCTCCCAAAAGCTCATCACTTGCTAAACTAAACTCTTCACTGACACCTTTTTAAGTCCCAGCACCATTCATTTTGGTTGAGGAAAAGTACAAGATCATGCTAATGGTCCTACTTTAATTAAGAACTATTAGTCTCAAGTAGAACTTTAAGGTTGGACCACAATTCTTTTTTTATTCTTTCCCATTAGACAGTCACTCTTCTGATTGTCTATTCAAATCTCTAACCAGTGTCTACTTATAATCTACATATGATTGTCTCCCTGACCCCTCCTGTTTCTTAATGACTGTAGTCCCATTTCATAGAAAAAGTATAAAGGTAATGAGGGGGAATCTTTTCCTCTCTTTTGTCTCTCTCAAAAAGAGAGACATTTTGTCTGTTGGGAAATATGAACACTCTGTATGTTCAACCTGTACATTTGGGCACCAAATGCCATTTTTATTGTAATGACTTAACTCTAGAAATTCTTTTCTCTCTTATATGATCAATTTTGTCTCTGATTTGGATTGATCAATATATAACACAGTGCAATTTCTTCCACTGAAAATTATTTCCCTTTTTTTCTTGAGGCTCTTATCTCAAAAACTATTGTCTATTTTTCTCTTTCTTTTTACAGAAAAAAAATTTGAAGATTTTATTTGCCTCCAATTTCTTTCCTAATCGTTACTAAATCCATTGTAACAAGGGTTTTGCCTATAGTTTACCACTAAAACATTTGGAGGGGGAAATCCAAGTCATCAGTTGTCTTGATGATTCTAAATGCAACGGTCAAAATTCAGTTCCCATTCTGCTTGATCTTCCAGCAGCCTTTGACACAGTTGACAATCTGACCTCTCTTTCTTGAAACAATTTCTTCCCTTGGCTTTTTCAATAGCTCACTCTCTTGGGTTTCTTATTTAATTGACTATTCTTTCTCAATATGCCTCACTGGCTTCTCTTTTTTTGCCTGTCTTTTAAAAATTTGTGTGTCCCAAGGCTCAGTCTTTTGTCCTTTCCTTATCGGTGCTCCCTTTCTTGGTGATATCATTCATTCCTAATTTTTTATCTTTGATCCTTGACCCTTCCCTGATCCCTAAATGCTTATATGCAACCTCTTACTCTATATCTACACTTGCATGCTGAATAGGCACTTCATACTTAACTTGCCCAAAAAATGAACTCTCAGTCTTCCTCATCAAACCTACTTCCACCTACAATCTTATACATCTCATCAGATGGGAATTACATCTACCCAGTTGCTCAAGCCAAACACCAAGTCATCCTAGACTCTTTCCCTAGCAGTCTTGTCAGCGCAACCATCAATCTGTATCCTAAATCTGATCACTTGTTCACTATTAACTCCTACATCCAAGTGTCCATAATTTTTACTTATATTACTGCAAAATTCCCCTGACTCCTTTGTATACATCCACATCTACTGTCATCTGCCTATTCTTCAGTATATTCTGACACACTGCTCCTTTAAAATCATTTCAGGTCCTAGATCATTGCTCTTCAACATATCCCTGACACTCATAAAGGAAGTTCACTGCATTTTAATGGCCTAATAATTATAATGATCAACATATGCTTTTTTAAACTTCATATCTATTGCCCCTTCCCTTTTTCATTCTCTTCTAGCCACAAATGCTTCCTTTTTAGGTACTTTGTTCCTATTTCTTCTACTAGAAATTTTTTTCTCTCAAGTTCCCCATCCTTTTTGGAAACCTGGATCATTCTGCTCTATTTTCTCCTCCACTGTATTTATTGCAACATCTGTATCTTCATTTCTGTCTCAATCTACATTCTTATCAGTATCTATTTCTTATTTAATATCTACCTCTATTGACAGACTTCAACCTCACACAAGCAATGATTTGATAACATTTTATTCATTACTCTATACCCCATTTTTTCTTTGGTGTGAACATATATTACAACTCAATATATATTTTATAACTACTTGAATGAATAAATAACATATATTAGTCCAATTCTGAATTGCTAGCATTTTGTGTCCAAGACTTTCTGAATTGGCCCATGATTTCCACCTAATCATAGACATATTTTTTAAAACATTGTATGTGACCTAATTCAATACCCTCTCCAATGATGAACAGATTAAAGGTTTATTTTGACTGGACACTACCTTGTTCTTTAGTGGTTGCCCAAACCACTAAAGTGGTAGTTCTGAATGGGTAACTGCCCCTTCCTATAGGCACACCACATTGATGAGTCACAGGGAGCCCTGATTTTGTTCAAACTCCAATGTCAATCACATGTTGTTGTGGTAGGAAAATTTCTGTAATTAATACTTTTGTGGATTTTTATAAGAACCTCATAAAATGTAGTATACCCCTTGGGTGCTTAATAAATACTTGAGTAATGATTGACCACAGTAATTGAATCCACTTGAAATTAATTATTTTTATCTTGATCATTTTTTTTCCCTCCAGTTTGACAACAAGGCCAACCTGTTGCAATTTGTTTCTGCTTGTTATATGCATGCACAGTGCCCCCGGAGATTGCAAATATAAGTTAATTGATGATGAAGTGGATAGTACTCTAGTTGGCATCTGTTATGGATTTTCAAAGAAATCTCCCTAGTATATTATCATAGAATTTATTAAATCTAGAAACATTTCCAAAACATATGTTTATAGTTTTACATTTTAACTGTTCCAAGAATGAATTCCCCTCACTGGTGTTCCAGCCTCCTGCCTTTCTCCCTTCCAATCCATCCTTACATTGCTGAGTTATGTTCCCTAGTCACGATTCCAATTAAGCCATTTTCCTGCTGGAACAATTTTGATGACTCCCTTTTGAATGTCAAATAAAATCCAAGTTCATCAAAATGGATGTAAAGTGACAAGGCCAGTAGCTACTTTATTTCTATACCAATATTATCCAAATTGTATTTTGTGAAACATTTGAGTCACAGGGGATATTAACTATTTATTCTGTGAAAAGATCATTAGATGCCAAATAAGTGTGGGGAATGCTGGGTTAATATGTAGCCATTTTCTTTACTGCAGGCTTTCTCATAGTTTTTAAAATCCTGAGTGCATACCTCTGAAAGGAAATTTATTTTCATGGTAGAACTTTATTTGTTTCAAAGGAATTTTCTACATTCTACAGAAGTCTAGTCTTCTTCTGAGGCACTGTTTGGAAGAGGCAAACAATATCTTAATTACTGCATTTTAAAAATCTTGTATTGAAGATTACTTTCACTACCCAATCAGCTGGTGCCAATTTTTGGTACTCTCTGATCATGAAATTTTACTTTACCACTCTGTCTGAAGTGCTACTGACAGTTGTTTAGTTAATTTCTATTCACTGGTGTTAATTTGGTCACAAATGGAGTCCTTGTAGAAGTCTTTCTTGAAATCAACATGTGTCAAAATATCTTTATCAGAAACCTTATTCCATGACATTAACATTATATCTTTATGTTGAATTTCTCTACTGTTTCTAGTGTACTGATAATTGGAATATTCTTTTATTTATCCTCACATTACTTATTGCCTAATATAGTATCTGGAAAATATCAGGCACTCGATAATTATTTGTTGAACTAAAGATAGCAGATGGCTTAAACATTTAGAAAAGTTGACTATGGAAATGATTTTGCAAGTTATGTTTTTACATACCCAGATATATTCTGCAGATTAAATGGCAATGCAAGTCTCTGTTAAAATGAAGCAGTCATTGCTAGTAAATGTCATCTTGTGTCAGGTAAGCATGTTGTATTTCAACAAGTTATTAGACTTCTTCCCTCTTCTTGACATGCACTGTGGGTGTTGATAAAAAGCATTAGATATTATGAAAAGATGTTTCAAAGAGAAGCTATGTTCATGGACATTAGCAAAGCTTATAAGTTTAGTAGACAGTGACTTCATCAGCTTTTCTGTGATAGTACTTTAAGATGATTTGGCAAATGGCAGTAGAAGAAGAGACAATGTTGGGAGCTAGAGAGGTCACTTTATTTATTGTTTCTTGGAACTTGACTGAAAGCTGTGAATACAGAACTTGAATACAATAGAACACCTCCAAGTTGCAATACTTATCTCTATCAGTCTATGGTGGAATGATTTTCAGTATACAGGGTACCTGATGCGTACAAAGACTATTTCCTGTCCTAGGAAGACATCATGAGCTCCTATCAGAAAACAAAGAAGCAATTGCTTAACTGAATGCCATTTGGTTTTGAATACTAGATTCCTGAAAATAATTCATTACCACAGTGTTCTTTTAAATAAACCTGTGTTTGATGATGTGGGAAATTCAAACATGGCTAAAGTAATTCATTTCCTCAAAAAATTGCAAAATAATTAGGGGAATAAGTTAAAACTTCAAACAGCTACAGTAATGCAGCATGAGATACCTGCAGTTTGAGTGATGCAAAGTGCTTAAGAATTCAGCACATGGGAATTGCTTCCATGTGGAGTCTCAGGGAGGTCTTTGTGAAGAAGGGGCATTTGAACCAGATTGTGGTTCAAGTTGGTTATAGAGATTTGAAGACTAAGGAAGGGATTTGAGACAGAAGTAAAGAATAGACATTAGAAATGACAAATGAGCCAGGCGTGGCGGCACGCGTCCAAGTGCTGGGAGGTAAAAGGCTTGGGATCCTTGCGTCCATGGGTTCGAGACTACCCCAGGCAACAACACAGCAAGACCTAGTCTTGATAAAGAAGCCAGGTGTCGTGGCGGTTGCCTGTAATCCCAGCTACCTGGGAGGCTGAGGTTGGGGATCGGTTGAGTCCATGGTACCTGGGCAACTTGAGTCTGTGGTACCGCAGGCAAAATAGTGAGATCTAGTCTCAAAAAAAAAGAAAGAAAGAAAGAAAGAAAGAAAGAAAGAAAGAAAGAAAGAAAGAAAGAAAGAAAGAAAGAAAGAAAGAAAGAAAGAAAGAAAGAAAGAAAGAAAGAAAGAAAGAAAGAAAGAAAGAAAGAAAGAAA